>JAJPUD010005791.1:28510-66139 GCA_023553655.1 Myrmecobius fasciatus
TTCCTTCCTTCCTTCCTTCCTTCCTTCCTTCCTTCCTTCCTTCCTTCAGATTCAATGTAATATCCTAGTGTGTAGAGACTCTTTTGGACTTTAATCCTCTCATCCAATCTGTCAATTACCTTTTTAGCTTGAAAGGTGTATAATTCCTTTAGATCTTTTGCTATTGTATTGACACAGCCCAATTGACTGCCTTGGCTAAGGTAATATATTTGTGTATTTGGAGGAGAGGAAGAAACATGAGGCATGAAATAGCTATCCTCAGAGACTTATAGCAATAGAACAGATATAATCATGTGCCCTGGGTGATTTTAGTGATTCACTCTCCCAGGATCAGGGGACTGAGTCAGAGGATCTCAAGAGTCTCTATTATCTTCAAAATGAGTCCAGAAAGACACATTTCTAATTGAAATCACCTCACTTTAAATTTAAGCCTTTGTTTATAAGCTAACAAAATAAATTTATCTTTCATCTTTCTCCTAAAGAACTCCACAGGCTCTGCTAGTAATTATAAAATAAACAGATTAATTTCCACCCAATTAAGAATGACGTCAAGAGAGCTTTTTGTATTGCTCCTACAGAGATGAAGATTGAAAATCAGGAAGCAATCAATTAATGTTACTGGTGAGGTTTGTGCGGGGGCCCTAGGGTCATAAGCAGATTGCTGTTTAAGGGGCAAAGTATCCAAAATGGAGTTATTTTAAGAGCTATGAATACCAGAACATCCATAACAATTGTTTTGTGAGAGGTATTTCTCATGTGTTTATTTGAGAGAAAATTCAGCCAAGGAGCTTCCTCAGAGCAAGCCCCTGCACTAGTTGCTGGTGCTAACTGTAGATAGGATTTCTAATGACCCTATCTCTTCCTCATCTTCACACAACACCACCTGTCTCCTCCATGCTCTAGTCAGATCAAGCTAGCCTACTGGCCCACACAAACAATAGCAGCAACCCCAGCAGCAACTAGCATTTATATAGCACCTACTTTGTGTCAAGCACTGTGCTAAGAACTTCACAAATATAAACTTATTTGATATTCACAACAACCCTGCGTGGTAGATGCTATTATGGCTTTTATTTTACAGTTGAGGAAACTGAGGTAACCAGAAGTTAGGTGACCTGCTCAGGACTGCACAGCTAGTAAGTTTCTGGGACTGGATTTGAATTCAGATCTTTGTGACTTCAGGTTCAGTGTTCTACTTATTGTGGCATCTAGCTGCCTCGTGCTATCAGGCTAGCCATGATATTTTTCTCTCATCCTGTGCAGTAAGTAAGCAAAAGAAGGAGGAGGTTGATGAGAAGACAAGGACATTCTTTTTCTAAGAACAAAAGCACATATTTTATGTGTTGTTGATTCAAATGATTTGTTGTAATGTTGTTTTTTTCTCTATCAGGAAAACAAGCAACATGAAGGAGGACTAAATTAAATGAATTTAATATCTCTTAGTCCTTTCTTTGTCACAATCAATGGCCAAGAGAGTGCAAAAATATTGTGGTGCATTAAAGTACATGGTAATCATGAAAGAAAATAAATTGTTGCAGCTAGGTGGTGCAGTAGATAGAGCACCGGCCCTGAAGTCAGGAGGACCTGATTTCAAATCTGATCTCAGACACTTTACACTTCCGCTTAGCTGTGACCCTAGGCAAGTCACTTAACCCCAATTGCCTCAGCAAAAAAGAAAAAAAAAAAGAATAAATGGTGACTCCATGGGACTAGGATCAGAGGCAAACCTCTAGGTATGTGATATAGTAGAAAGAACACTGAATCTAAAGCTAAAGTCTTGGGTTCAAAAACTATTTGTCATATTTACTGTCTATATGTCCATAGGCAAAATACTTTACCTACTTGGGCCTCAGTTTCTTCATTTGTAAAATGAAGGGGTTGAACTACATGGCCTTTGTGATTACTACCAGTTTTAGAGCTATGATTCTTTGGTATTCCAATGACTTCTAGACCTGTCTCATTGGTATCTTTGGAGGAATCTTAGCCTTTGAGAATTTTAATTTACATTTCCAATCTTATCTGCTTACAATCTTTTCTGGGATGGACTATAGATTTATTTTCTTTTGCTCTAGAGAGTTCTTAGAAATAAGCCAAGCCATCAATTGAAATGGTAACAGTTGAGTCCAAAGAGCAGAATTAAGCTTCAAATGAAATGTTCAAGGAAGGGTATATTCTTCTGTGAGGGTATGCTCTCAAGCAACCAAGGCCTGGGGTAGAAATATGCCTAGCTCCCTACACAGATTAACACAGCAGCCACAGACCTTGAATAATTCTACTTGATTTAATATTGATTGATTAATGGAATCAACACATTCTTATTAAATGCTAATATGCAAAATACAAAGTTGTGGCTGCCCTCAAAGAACTTGCATTTTACAAATCACTTAAGCCCTGAGGCTTCAATTTTAATTGAGAGATGAGATTTGATATCTTTGCACTCTGAATATTTTGCATGGCTCTGAATCTGAGATGAAAGTATATTAGGTCACTCATAAACAAAAGTACTTTGGTTGGGGATAGGAAGTTTGAATCACTAATTTTGACCCCTCCCTGTGCATTCAAGGTAGGTCATTAGATGCCCACTCCTTTCTAATCAATTTTATCTATTTCCTCAAATCACTATTTGAATTGTTAGCATTAAAGATGCTATAAGATTTAACCCCAGGTAGTTTTCTTAATACAAAAGATAAGTGAAGGGGAGGAATACAATTAGCATTGAGTGCTTTTAAGAACAGCAAAAAGCTAGTTTCTTTAGACTCTTTCCATTTTCCCTCTTTTGCTCTTTCCTGAGAAGGAGCTAAGGCAAAACTCCTGAGGAGTAGGGAAATTACTGGTAGCTGGGTCCATCCTGACAGTAGAGCCAGGAAATTAAAGGAGAGCATTCGTTGATCATCACTCCATTCCTGGCAGTCTTTCTTTTTCAGTCCCTCTTCAGTATTATTGACACAGTAAACATCCTCATTGCCAACAGTTACAATAGTGCCAAGGTTTCATTACAGGCTCTCAGGAAGATGGGAAGCAAAAAAAACCAAGACCCAACAGGAGTCCCAGAAGATGGTTTGCTTATGTGATCCCATGGAACAAGATGAAGTCTGTACCTCACACTCTTGACTAGCCTCAATCCCTTCAAATAGCTTTCTCTCATAAATTTCTACAAAACAGCACCAGAAATCTTCATAAAGAACTTCTTAGGAGTCCAAGTTCTCAAACATCAGTAGCTGAAAGATCAGAATTCAGGCTCCATAGCAATGTAGGTTATAAACCCGAGGGTAAAGACCCAAGTGCAAATTTTATGAGAGACTTGGGGGGGAAATCAAGAGGAAACTCAATGTCTGAGAGGAATTCAGTTAAATGTGACATTTATGGCATCTATCAGTAATCTGTGAAAACTTGTACTAGACACTAGAATTGCTAGGGATCTGAGAAGCAATACCCTGAAAGTGAAGAAGATAAATAGTAAAATTGGGGATACCTGGACAGAAACTTTACAGCTTTCTCTAGACCTGGCCTTGAAAATAGAAACAATTTATCTAATACACAAAAAAAGAAACGTTAGGCTTACTTTTTTTTCTTTCCTAGAAGGAAAGATTTGCTGGTTAGAAGTCAATTCAGAAATGAGATGATAAAGGGGAGGAAATATCTACATCTCTTCTCCTGTAGGATGCAACTAGCTGGACCCAAAGAGCAGAATAAAGTTCCATATAAAGGCCTATGGAACTGCTTGGGTAATATCTACTTGTATTTCATCTATTCCCTTCTGAAAAGCTGCATATTCATAACAACTTATCCTATTTAAATGATTCTATATCTAATGGGTTGTCAATGGAAACTTCAAATGATAACATTTTTTATTTAAAGTTATAGAAACTTGGAGTTGGAGTTGGAAGGAAATTTAGAAGTTAACTAAATTTTTACTTCAGCCCCTCAGAGGATTTAATGTGATTATTTATATGTTAAATTCATAATAGTTACCTTTCTACATTCCAGGAATGAGATAAGTATTCAGAGCTTTAGTCATCACTATCATCAAGTATTGCTAGATGCCAGATACTGTGCTATGTACTGGAAATAAACAAGAAGGAGGGAAGTGGTGGGATTGAGTACCTATTTTCAAGAAGAAGGGATAAGACAACAAATAAATAAACAACTATGAATAGAAGATATATCTATGATGTAAATGGGAGGTAACCTCAGGTGAAAGAGACTATCAGGTGAGGAGAATGGGAAAGGACTCTTGCAGTAAGATTTCAGCTGATTCTTTAAAGGAAATCAACGGAAGTAGAAAGCCGATGAAAGAAGGGAGAGCATGGCATGAATAGGAGACAACCAGTGAAAATTAAGAGGGAGCACATTATGGAAGGAAAAGAAAGAAGGCCAGTGTTTCTGGATGTTATGTGATGAAAATGGTAAGGTGTTAAAAATGTGAAAACCTGCTGTGTGACCCTGGGCAAGTCACATAACCCCAATTGCTTCAGCAAAAAAGAAAAAAAAAAAAAAGGTGAAAAACTCAAAGAAATGTATTGCAGCTTGAATCAACTCAATAACCCCATGCTTATTAAATCTAAGAACATAAATTTCTTTAGGAAAGAAGGAAAAAAGGAATTTGAAAAGAGAAAAAAAACAAAGAAAATCTACCATCTTTCTTTGTAAAGGCGAGGGAGTATAATTGTAGAAAATTACTTATACTATTAGACAATTTATGTGATTTTAATTTTATGGAACTTTTTTTCTTTTTTTTTCTTTTTTTTTCTTTTTTTTTTTTTTTTTACAAAAGATACCTCTCTGGAGAAAAATGAAGATGATATAAAATAAAAAAAATCAACATTTAAGGAAAATTAAGTTTATCCCCCAAGATTTCACATCCAAAATATGTGAATTTGGTTCAAATATGTAAAACTGAGAACATTTTCCCAATAGATAAACAATTAAAAGTTTTGAAGAGACCATTTTCAAAGAAAGAAATTCAAGCTACAAATAACCATATTTTTAAAAATGATCCAAAGTTTGCAGAAATGCAAATTAAATTAACAATGAGCTTTCATCATAGCCTGTCAGATTGGTTGGTATGACAAAAAGAGGAAAAAATATGTTGAAGGAGCTAGAAGTAAATAGGCACATTGATGTCCTATTGGTGGAGCTATGAATTAGTATGAATTGAAGTATATTGGTGAAGGAAATTTTATTTGTTTAGTTCAGTAGAAATTGGCTTCTGAAGAACCTGAGTTCAAAATCTTCCCCTAGACATCCACTATATGTCCCTGGGAAAATCATAACTTCTCTAGCAGTAGCCTTTTCATTTGAAAAATGGGGATATATATATATATAAAACCTACCTCACAAGGCTTTTGGGAAGACCAAATGAAATAATGTATGCAAAATATTTGTTAACTTTTAATAGGTGTTGATTGTCATTATTTACTATAATAATTATTATTATCTTCAATAATATCTTACTTGATTTTTTGACAGCTTTTATAGCTAGTTTTTCCTTATACTGAGTATAAAATTTTCCTCCCAATAACTTCCTTCTATCAATTCCATTTTACTTTCTGGGGCTAAATCATAAATGCTATTGAATTTAACATCTATTATTTCTCCACTAAATATTCTTTTCTCTAGGTTAAATATCCTCAAGTCCTTAACTAGACCTTCATGTGACATTAGTTTTAGTCTCCTTCATCATTTTGTATTTTATACACAGAAAAGAACACAATACTCCAGATGTAACCTGGCCAGGGACGAATACTAAGGGACTATCATCCCCTTGCTTCTGAACATTATTAAAGCAGTCTGAGATTACCAACATTTAGACCTGCAATGTTACACTGGTGACCCATATTAAAGATGCAATTTTCCAGAACTTACCAGGTCTTTTTCACATAAAACATTGCCTCCCCTAGTACGTACTTGCATAACTGATTTCCATTTCCATTTTCTGTATCATCTCTAAGCAAAGCACAGAAACATTTAATGATCCATATGCTAGAATGAGTTTTGTTTCCAGAGCTATCATCCTGTAATGGAGTGAATCTCTTTCTACTTTTGCTTATCAGCACAGACACTCTCAGGAACTACATTCATAAAAGTCACTTCTAAGGTATAAGCTGTATACTGTGTTTGAATGTTAAGGGAAGGGGAAGAAATTGTTTGGGAAAAAATTATGGTTGGAGAGAGGGTCAGATGATATCATTAATAGCTGTCCATGTTCTTTTCTTGGTTTAGGTTACTGAAAAATAAGTGAACTATTTGAGAAGGAAGATTAAACTAAATAAGAAGTAGGCGTTAAATGTTTCACATTCTGAAAAGATTTATTATCAACATCCAATTATTATCCACATAATATTATTTAGACTTCATTGGACTTGGAATCAAGGAGACATAAAGTTTAAATTCCATCAAGGACATTTACTGTATGATCCCAGACAAATCAATTAACTTCTCTTTACCTCAGTTTTCTCATCTTTAAAAAAAGGTAGTTGAATCCAGTGATCTCTAAGATCTTGTCCATTTCAAATATATGATCTCACAGTTTCAAAATCAGTCATGTAAACAATAATAGCTCTTGTTGTTTGTTGTTGTTAAGTCATTTCAGTTGTGTCCAGCTCTGCATGACCCCATTTGGGATAGAGATCCCCATTCTGGATCTCATGCCAACAAAATCAAAGATCATTGCTATATTGACCTAATATGAAATATGTACATTAGAGACTGGATCTGGAAGTTACACAAGGTAGGAAACTCCTAAATAAGGAAATTCTTGGTCAGTACCTTTTTTTTTAATATATAACTTATAGTCTTAAGCCAATGAGTAGAGTATTAAAAGGTTATTTTGCCATATTGGCATGCAGTTAATATATTCAAGTGGAACTTGAGTTCTTCATGACTTCAAGGCTAACTCCCCACTATATGAGCTGTTTCTCATAAATGCACATTTAAACAAATCAAGTATCATGGTTGATACTTCAAGAACTAATGATTTCATCAATGTCACTAGAAATTAAGATCACAAACTTTCTCCAGCTTATTAGAAAGTTTTCAAGAGTTTTTATGGATGAAACATTCATCACCTAGCAACCAATTTGACAATGAGCTTTTCTTAACTAACTTATGTTGGTCCTTGGATAATAGCCATATAAACACAATGTTATACTCGATGTGTCTCCAGTTTGGTAGGACTTGATGGAACTTACATGTTACTAGGGTAGTCAAAAACCTAGGATTATTTTTAAACTATAATCAAGCATCAAAACAAGATGAATATGGAAGATATGAATTCTTTACAATATTCAAAACACTTTTCCAAGTAAGTCAAAATGGCAAAGAGCATTTGATTTGGAATGAGAAAACTTGGGCTCACATCCTGGCTTTGTTCCTTATGTGGCCTTATATAAGATCCTTCTCTTTTCTGGGATTCATTTTCCTTCTTTTCAAAATGAGTAGGTAAGTTTGGATGTATTATAAAGTTCCCCCTGGCTTCAAACTTATGATAGTAATTCTTTTACTTAATCCTCATAATCATTTTGTAAATTGTCCAAATAAGAAACCTCATTTTCCAGTTGGAATGATGAATGTTAGGCAGATTAAATAATTTGCCCTTTACAGGTTACAATTTGTTGGATCCAGGAATGTAATCCCAAGTCTTTACATATTTGACTAAAAATGAAACAAAGAGAGAAACTGTAAGTCAAAGAACAAAAAGGCCAGAGTTAATTTTCACTCTCTCATCTTGAGTGGAGATACATAATGTGGAGCACTATATCTTTTTTTTTTCTCTCTATCTCCACTTTGGATGCTTCTTTACTAATTAAGCCCCATCATTTAGGCACATTTCCAAAAAGTCCTGGACTTAAGCAACAAGGCATATACATTGTATAGGTCAACACTTTCTACCTATATGTATGGACATCACCCAGCTGATTCACCAAGGGCTGATGCTTTCCATACATGACTGAACAAACATATCCTTCACTGACAAAGACTCAATTCTCTTTCTACTTTGTGTTTTAGACATGCTTCCTTTGAGATAAATTCCCCTTTTAACAATGAGAGCACTGGGAAAACCTCTGATCCAGTAGCATATTTTTTATTGTTCAAGATCTTTATGAACAAATATCATTCAATATCTACTTTTAGCTTGTCTGTCTAGCTAACAGTATGTCTGCTCTATTCTAAGACTGAAATGGTGCACAAAATAGCACCCTAGTGATCTAAAAGAGAACATAGCCTAATCAGGTTTGAGCCCTAGAAAGGGAGATCAGCATATTGCAAAAGTGTTTAGGGATAAAACCAAGTTGACCAAATTGTCATCATCTATTTTTAAGTGTTTTATTATCTTCAGATTTTTCTGATGGGTTCAACCTTAAAGTCAAGAAGAAATAGAATGAAAAGTCACAAATGTATATTTTGGGGAGTTGAGTATGTGAATTTAATAGATGAAGAAGCAAAAAATGCTAGCCTGAAATTTCAAAAGTTTATGAAATAGACCACATTTTAGCCTACTCTGAATATTGGATAACTACTTAGGTGACTCCATGCCTCAAGCTATTGAAAATTGGAAATTTCTAAACAGAAAACAGCTATTTTGCAAAAAAGAATGTTTGCTCAGGCTCTAAAGATCTATTGTAGTGGCTCCTCAACTGCTATATTCTGAGAAGGCACTTGGGCTGGAAGGTTCTTTGTTATATGATGACAGAGAATATCAGTGTTCTATGTGTCAGGAGAGATGGTCTAACATAGCCTTTAAGTAATAGAGAACAAGAGCCAGAGGATAGCTCTGTCTGGAATTAGTCATTAGTGTTGAACCATTTGAAAAGTCCAAATTTGCTTATGTGCATCATTTGGTGGGTACAGAGTCTGATCAAACAGATTTCAGCACCAAGTAAGCAAAAACTCATCCAATACAATAGCAGAATTTGAACCAATCCAACTGTAAGCATGACAGACCACTAGATTTGGAGTAAAATAATTTGAGTTTGAATTTAGCACCATCAATATGCATATTTATAACTTTAAATAATTTCAACTTTCTGGGTATCAGTTTCCTAAACTATAAAATGAAAGAGATAGACAGACAGACAGAAAGACAGACAGAGAGATAGTCCCAAACTCAATAGTTGGTACCAAATAAAGATAATTAAGTCAAGTGGGGCAGATAAATAGGAAGATTAGGAAATAAATTGGGTAATAAAATCTGGGAAAGAATAATGTTGTCACAATACATAAACCTTGAAGATTTTGTAAAAGAGTGAAGTTGTGGCCAAGTCAAGTGACTTGTAGATTCTTTTTGAAGGAGAATCCTAACATGGTAGCCTTAATCCTTTGATGCCATCAAAGTGCTGAAAACTTGAAGCTTGACAAAGCTTCTCTTCATGGGCTCTCTTAGGGCTCCTGAAAAACTACAATAGAGTTCCTCTTCCCTGATGTTTTTTCCTATTTTCAGGATCTCCTCAAGAGCTTATAAAATGTATGTGGACAGAAAAAATCACCTCCACCTCCTCTAACCTACTACTGACCTATGAGATCAAAGTTCATAAACCCTAGGCAAACAAAATAGCAGTAGTTTCTAAACTTGGTGTGTATTGCAGAAAATTTAGCAATGACAGAGCAATGGGGAAAACCTTTGGATAGCAAGAGTGATCAATCATGGAAAAGCACTTGGACAGGTCAATAAATAATACCCTGGCAAGCAGACTTTGATATATGAGGGAATAAAGAACTATAACTTCCAATGTTGCTGTTTGGTGCATTGATGAGAAACAAATGCATCATTCAATATGTTCCTTAACCTTAAATTATCATAAAGAGTTTTTGTAATCCTTTGTGTTAATGCCAAGTAGTAAGAGTAGTAAGATGAATCTCTAATCAATTAGGTAAGCATTCTCACACAGGAAGAGATAGTTTTCAAAAGAAAAAAATCAATATTGTTTTAATGCTGTTTATATAACCTACCTACCTACCAACCAATCATCAATTTCTATAGCCAATTGGGTATATATCTATATCTATACACACACACACACATATACATACATACATATACATATGTGTATATATGCATGTGCCATTAAGAACCAAAACAATGCCCTGAAGTCAGGAGGACATGAGTTCAAATCCGGCCTCAGACACAATACTTCCTAGCTGTGTGACTCTGAGCAAGTCACTTAACCCCAATTGCCTCAGGGGAAAAAAAAAGTTCCAAAACAACAGGCTAACAGCTATTTCTTGACTTCAAGATTTACTTATCATGCCTTCAAAATATAGTAAGGGATGTTGATGGTGTCCTGAGATGTTTTACAAGACTGAATTGTATAACGGATGAAGTGTATGGTTAAATAGGGAAACTAACTTGGTCTACTTAGTGTAGCTAGAAATAATCATAGATGACCAATTATATCCAAAGATGATGTCTTGGCTCATAAGTGAATTAGATTTAAGTGAGGCAAAGTTGTGCAAAGTTGTACAAAATCATCGGCCTAACCTTCCCTTCCAGAGTAATTAAAGTCCAGTATCAAGGCAAAAGTCAGGGCTATAACCCAGGATGCCATGGATGACCTTGGTATCTTTGATGCCTGTCAAGATGTAAGCATTCTACAAAGTCTGCTTTAGCCATTTTCATGGCCCTTAGAACTAATTTTTCTCATCCATCAATTCTGCCAGGGGAAATTTTCACATTCTTGGGGTAGATACCTCACTAACAGATCCAAAGCCCATAATTTACCCTTAGTCTGATTTAGTCCATCTGTGAAGGTATTTTACCAGGGTATGGCCACTACACATGCTACCACTTCTTAGAACCACAGATGAAAACTGAGTGCCAGGTAGATACCAAGGATGGATGAGTGGCCCTGACAATGGCTCAGTGAGTCCTCATATTAGAGATTCTAGTCCTTAAATACTATAGACACCACAAATCTAAAAGATAGTATCACAAACAAATTTAGGAAGCATAGGATTTTTTTTGTATGACTTCACATGTATAAGCAATGTCATATTTTTTGCCTTCTCAATAGGTGGAAGAAGAGTAGAAGGGAAGGAGAGAATTCACAACTCAAAATGGTTTTAAAAAAAAAGTAGTAAAAACAAAAAATAAATTAAAAAATAAAATTCCCACCAGAGAAGGCCAAAAAAATTTATGCATGTGCTGATTACCCAAGATTCCTTTTTGCAATTACAGAAACATTTTCTTTAAAACTTCTCTGGTAAATCAGAGGAAAAATAAGGAAAAAACAAAAAACAGGGAGTCATACACTAGCCAAAGATATCTACTACTTTTATTGCAAAATCCAAATGGCAGTTTAGTAAAATCCTTCAGATGTTTGTATATAGACTAATCTTATAAAATCCCAGAATACCATAGTTTCTTCAGTGATATTCACAGTCATATGAAGGAGCAATCTCCTCCATAAGAAAAAAATAAATAGATAAAGAAGTCAAATAATTTTCTTTAGGTCCTCCTACTTGGGGAACAGCCCATTGAATTATTCCATAGATCTTGGTAAAACTGCACAGATGTACGTTAGGTGTAGATTTGAATAAGAGTGGAGAAAGCCACATTCTTTATGATCTCAAGCTGTTGTATGACACTAAAAAGGATCTTTTTAGTACTAATGTTCTTTTAGTGATAATATATTGTTGTGAATAATAAAACACAGCTAAATCTGAAAAGGCCAAATTTCAGGTAGCCCAGAGGGAAATTGAAGGACATCTATGTTAAGTTTAAGTAAGCAACTAAATGTTAGGAGTGACAACCTTCCTGCAAATATATTGTCAAGGCAATATATAATCAGAAGTTGTCAGTTAAGCAGGAAAAGCAAATTAGGGATAAACAGCTTAGTACTGAGCCACATGCATATTGGCTCTTAGAAATAGCTTGATGCTATTTTCAAGCATCTTTTAAAAACATTTTATTGGTGACATTGAAAAGAAAAAGAAATGAAGTTAAGTAAACAATTTTAGGCTATTTTTAGATTTAATTCTCAAGAACCAAAAAAAATTCATTATCAGTTATAGAATGTAGTAGCAATGATAATATCTACATTCTAGATTTATTTATTCTCTTCAATGTGACCAAGAAGCCCCCTAAGCTATCTCAGTATTTGATGTTCCCAGGATAGAAGATCAATTTTCTGATTTCACTTTCTGGAAACAATCTAAGGAAAATGACTTAGACTGAGGTAGAACTTGGTAATTCATGTTAACCTGGTCAGTCATTTGAACTAGCACTACAGCATTTATGGTGGCACAGCTCTTTTTAAATAGGGTTACAAAGTATAAGAGAAAATATTACATGATAGCAAAGCTATGTATATGGACTTGATTCCAGGAGAACAGAAGGAAAGAAAATAGTAAGCATCCTTTTTAGTCTGGTTCCTATATACAAATCTCTCTTTGTCCAAAAGCCACATTCTGTAGCTGTGTGGTTATCAAAACATGATTCAGAAACAAGGTCAAAACTATTTTAATAATAGTACTAAGACACTTAAATCTCTGATATGATAAATATAAATAAATATAATCCACAAAAACAAAAATTCTTTATTTGAAGGGGTGGGGTGAGGATGCAATCCTTGATAATTTTTAAGAGAAAAAATTGGTCCTCAATCCAAAATATTTGAGTAACACTGCTCTGGACTAAATATTTAATGTCTCTCTCAATGACCTGGATAATACTATATGATTTAGTCAGGCAATAAGCATTTAATAAACACTTACTATGTGTCGGGCACTATTGTTGAGTGTTAACTAAATTTTATTTTCATAGCAAATGTCCATCTGCATTAAAAAGGGAATTCCCTTATTGAAAATTCTCCATGCCAGTGATATAGTTGTTCTGGACAGAAATAATAATAATAATAATACAAAGTCATAAAGACAACTGATGCATAAGAATCAAGGGAATCTCTGCACCCATGGCAAATACAACTAATCTCTCCTACAGCAACCGGCACAAAGACTGAACAGAAGTTATTAGGGAAGAGGAAGAGAAAAAAAGTTATACCCATATGGGAAAGGAAAAGGGATAAAGATTCCAGTTCAAGTCAGACCTCACACACTTACTAGCTGTATGACCATGAGCAAGTCAGTTAACCAGTTTGGGTTTTGGGGGTTTTGTTTGGTTTTGTTTTGTTTTTTGCTCTTTTTTCTTTTTGCCCAGTTTTCTCAACTATAAAATGAATTAGGGGAGGAAACATCAAAACTATCCCTGTATCTTTGCTGAGTAAACCTCAAATGAGGTCATGAAGAGTTGGACATGATTGAAAAATGCCTGAATAACATTTTTTCTGACTGAACATTTCAAATAAAGGAATCTTCAGGCAATAAATGGATACTGATATAGTCATTGTAGCTTTGGTAATGTACTTTCCTTCCTCCTAGAGAGAAAATATTGTTCTGGTGATTTATCAAATATCAATTAAGGTTTCAAATACATATAAACATCAGGGCAGCTAGGTGGCACAGTGGATAGAGCACCAGCCCTGAAGTCAGGAGGATCTGAGTTCAAATCTGGTCTCAGACACTTAACATTCCCTAACTGTGTGACTCTGGGCAAGTCACTTAACCCCCATTGCCTCAGCAAAAAGCAAAAAAAACATAAAAACATCTCATTTTGAAAGCATTCTTTGGGCAGTTCGTTAAATGTTAATTGCATTGGTCCACAGAATGGCAGGGTCTAAAAGAATTATGCTGTACAAAACTTGTATTTTTTTTTAATTAAATGATTATGGAATGTTTCCTCAAGTCTATCAAAGTTAGATAGAGATCTGGCATCAAGATAGGCCAAAGTTAAAAGCATGCCAATTTCTGAGAAGGATAAAAGATATGAAGAAGATCTTTAAACCTGACTCCTATTCTTAAGGGATTTGAAATATCATTAGAGAAAAAATTATAAGTTTCCTAGCCACAAAGAGCATATTATCCACAGTGCCCAGGCAAGATACCAGTATAAGATTTCATTAAGCAGACACCTCACTGAAATTTTTGTGTAACTCATTCAGACCTCCTATTCAGTCAACTAATAAAAAGCCTTCAAGCTGCAAAAGAATTGGCATCTTGATACCTGAAAAAACCCTCTATACAATTTAGGAGTCCCATGATACCTATTTAGATCTTCACAAATATTTTTAGGGCTATTTAACTAGGTAACTCTGAAAAGGGAACAGAAAAGTCCATTTTGTATTAAAAATTGGCTTGATTTCATACCATCCCAGCCTTGACACTCATTAGCTCTTTGACCAGGGGCAAATCACTTCATCTCTCTGAGATTCAATTTCCTCTTCTATAAAATGAAAGCCAAAGTACATCAAGTACCTTGCAGGATGCTTATGAAGAAAGCAATTTGTACTATTTAAAACATGATAGAATTATGAGCTATTATATTGGGTATGAAATGGACCTTTAATTTCATTTGTATAAGAAAGTCCCAGATGAGGAAACTCCCACCAATACTACAACTTAGAATTTTAGAGAATTATTAATGTAAGGACTTGAACCCAGATTTTTGTAGCTCCAAAGCCAGCTCTACCCAAAACACCATTCTACTTTGCAAAATGTTAACATTGCCATTATCATTACTTCCATTATATGGCAATGATGAAAGGTAGTATAAGATAGTGGAAAGACAGCCAGTCTTGAAGTCAAGAAGGACCAGATTCAAGAACCAGCTCTGACAAATATAGTAACTTTAAGCAAATCACATTTCCTTAGCGCATAGACATCTTTCTAACATTATGAAATTATAAAGCAGGTTCCAATCGGCAGTTGATACATGGAGTGTCATTAATGAATGTATTCCACACACTAATGAAATCAAAAGGGGGCAATGATGGTATGATCATGAATTAATTACATTTCCATAGTTCTTTTATTTTTGCAACTCATAACCAACAAGGAAAACAAAGCAAAAAAGAATAGAGCTGAACTAGTTATAGATGGTGAGTCAATGGCAAACAACAAACTTGCCATCTAATATTTAGGTCACTGACCAATTGTTAGGCATTACTGTCTCCAACTACTAAAAAAAAAAAAAAGAGCACAAATAAGATCCTTTAGGGACACATGTAATCAGTTACCACAATCTGGTGTGTCTCGCCTGAAGCAGCCACCATGGAAACAACTGAAATTTGCTGGGGAGTTTGGAATTAATTTGCCATAAGCAGCAACTCTTTTCTCTTTATCTGTGTGCTCCCAGCTGTTTTTTCTTGGTGTTCTTTCAACCTAATATGGGAGAAAGAAGTTCAGTGATCTAAATGCAGCTTCTAGAAGGCAGGGCCTCCACCTAAAAGTCTGGTGAGGTTAACTATGTGAAAACCCATCCAAGACACTTCCAGACATAAGAGAGCTAAATGGAGGTGGGGTGTGGGGGAAATAGAATGAGGAATGGGAAGGTATAATTTCTTTCATTAAGTTAGAAGTTTCCACAACTCTGCCACATAGATGTCTATCAAGAAAGGAGGGGGGAAAAGTGATCTTTAAATTTTTTACACTGTTTTGAAGCTCTTCTATTTTAAAAAAGGAATTTGGAGAAGAGGATCTTTTTGTTCTTTGTTGTCTCTCCTTGGTTTTCAAAGAGGACCATGACATCAGGGAAATGATGCCATGACATGCAAATGAATTAAATTTAAGTGAGGGAGGGCTGTGCAAGGTCAGTGCCTCACTTTTCCCTCCAGAGCCATCTGGGTCCAGTAGCAAGATATAGATCAAGATGACTGGAGGTGGCTCTGGATGAAATGGGAGACCTTGGTCTTTTTAAGCTAAAGTTTTCAACAGGTCTCAATTTGACCGAGGCTGCACCTATTCTATGATTAAGGGTAGGTAGTAATTGAGACAAGAATTTCTACTTTAATCTAATCCAAATCCCCCCCCCCAAAATAAAAAAATAACTAAATAAATAAGTGAAAGAATGAATCTGAGAGGGGAAGAACCTCAGGGTTTTTGGCCAAAGCAGAAATGAGTGGTATTTATATTCAATTTGAGTCAATGATGTCTCAAACAATAACCAAATGGGGCTTAATCTGGGACCTATTGGTAGTCAATTAGAATCAGATTGGTTTTGGTTTAAGGCCTGATCCTTAAGAAAGAAATCTCACCAGTAAAACTCAAGATATCTTGGGAGAGTTCCAAGATGCAAAAGAATTAAAAAAAAAAAATGCTTTTAAGAACATCTCTAGGTAATACCTTATGGGGACAGAGGGAGAGAAGAAGAGAAATAGGGAAGCAGGGAAGGAAGGAAGAAAGAAAGGGAGGGAGGAAAGAAAAGAACAAATGAAAGGAAAGGGGAAAAGAAAGGAGAAAGGAAAGGAGAGGAGAGGAAAGAAGAGGAAAGGAGGGAAAAGGAGAGAAAAGGAAAGGAGAGGAGAGGAAAGGAAAAAGAGGAGGGGAAAGGAAAGGAGGGGAAAGGGAAAAGGGGGAAAGGAAAGGAAAAGGGGGAAAGGAGAGGATAGGAAAGGAAAGAAGGAGAGAGGGCGAGAGGGAGGGAGAGCTGGAGAGAGGGAGGGAAGGAAGGAGGGAAGTAGCAAAGAAGGAAAAAAGTAAGAGTCTTCCAACTGACCTATTTTAGGCCAGCTTTAGGCTGAGAGGTTGTTTGTTCTTCTTTCTCAAAGAAGATCATGACATCAGGGAGGTAATGCCATGATATGCAAGTGAATTAGATTTAAGTTAGGGACAGCTATGCAAGGTTGCTTGCCTCACTTTCCAGGCTCAGTGGCAAGTTATAGAACTAGATTACTGGAGATGGGCCTCCATTGTCTTTTAGATCAACTGGAAGAAAGGTCAAACAACAGGGCTTTATTTCAGGAGGAAACATTGTTAATAAGTCAGGCTTAAGGGTCAAGGTCATTTGACTCTGAGCTCTTTGATTAGAGAAATGATGGACAATTCACATTACAATAGCATTGTTCATGAGGAGCTAGTAAGTGAAGCAAATACTCAATTTGAAGATGATTGCTCTCTTTCCTTTTCACTGGAATACAATGGTTCTCATAGGAGGAAAATATTGTAAGAAATGCAGGTTTTGTAATGCTCAGGGAGAAATTGAGATAGTATCACACATTAGAGATTAGATAATACTTTATTGATCCAGATATAAGACTAGCCGACTGAATAGGACTAACGTCACAAAGTATTCAGTGCTCCATTGAGGAAAGTCATGGATTAATATAGGTTCCTATAGCTGGGGAGAAAGAACAGCTGAGAGATATCAGAGTTTCAAAAGAAACTATTAATTCAATTCTGACAGGTGGGGAGTGAGGGGAAGAAGAGTACTGAAGTTATAAATTCAGGTAGGGAGTGAAAGCTGCTGGAGAAGCTGGGACAGTAAGTTAGATAAGAGGTAGGTTGAGGCTGACCATCTGGAGGTTTTATGATTCCATTGGAATGTGAGTCCAATTATTTCTGAATGTCAGGAAGTAGGGATTGCTATTTTGGGACAGAGCAATTAAGGGAACTTTTGTACGTGGGAACTGTAGCATTAAGGGAAACAGGGCAATTTAGGGAAACTGATATTAGGAACTGTGCCTCGGATAGAGCAATTGAAGGAAACTGATACATGTGGCACAACAGTTTTCCTATAATTGATTCAATTTTGGATTTTCTCATTTTTAAAATGAAAACAAGTACTCCCTATTTCACCATTCTCCCTTAAATGAATATAAAGAAGGATTTTTTTTTTTAAGTTCCTAGACAGGGAGTCAGAATTTAAATCAGCAAATATTTATTAATCACCAATCAATTAATCACAATCTTGGTAAGTCCTGAGCAGCAAAGACAGAAACAAAATTGTTCCTGTCCTCAAAGAGCTTAAGTTCTGTTGCAGAGGAGCAGGACATGGGGCAGGGGGAGGGGAATAGGAGGAGATATGTATATAGAAATTTAAATCTACAATATATGCAAGATATTTCATTAACAATAAAATAGGTGTTCCAGAGGGTACAATGGAAAGATAGGGAAAAGCATGAAAATGGCAGGGGAGGAATCCTATCTCCCAACAGTCAAACTTTATAGCAAAGAATAAATAAGGGGGGAAAGGGGGAGTTGGAAGCAGCTCAAAAAACTATCCAATAGATAAATAGAATCTGAAGTCCTACAAACTTGATCCCTAGTTGTTTGTTCTTTGCTAACAAAGAAGACCATAACTTCAGGAAAGTGATTTGCAATCAAATGATTTGCAAGTTAATTAGATTTAAGTGAGGGAGGGATGTGCAGAGTCATTAGTTTTACTTTCTCTTCTGGAGTCATCTAGATCCAATGGCAAGATATAGATCAGGATGACTGAAGTTGACCCTGTGGGAGAACTTGGCTTTTTTAAGCTAAACTCAGTACTCAATTCACCCCACAGGTTGTCACTGGCTTTTTTAAACTAAGGTTTTTTTTCCTAGTTCTGTTTGACTGAGGCAATGCCCATTCAATAATTAAGGCTAGGTAAGAAATGAGGCAAAGAATGGTCTTTTTTACCTAATTCAAAAAAAAAAAAGAAAATCAGTTAGGGAAGGGATTTCCCTCAGAGTTTATGGCCAAAACAGAACCATCCAGTTCCAAACAATGAGCAAGTGGAGTTTGGGCAGGGATCTATTATTGACTAACCAATTGAGAACCAGAAGCTTGATTCCCTACCTTTGAGAAGTAGGATGGATAGTCACATTTTTAAATTGAGGTCATAGTATCATTTTACAAAGTTAAATTTCATTGGTGTTATTGTTCTTTCCATTAGAATTGCTCTAGGCACAGTATATTATTCTTCCTTTATTTACTCATTTTGTTTCAATTCATGGGTCTTTCCAAGCTTCCTCATATTTTTTATACTCAGTATTGCTTATTGAAAAGTATAACAGAATCACAGGAATAAAGAAGTTTAGAGTTGGAAGTGACATTAAAAGCCAATATGTCTAATCAACATATAAAAGGAATCCTAATACAAGGTATCATAGAACTTTCAAGAAGGAGGATTCCGCATTCTTGAAATAACTCATTTTGCTTTTGGACAACCTTAATTGTAAGGAAATTTTTCCTGCTATCAACCCTAAATTTGCAATTTTGTGTACATTTTTGTGAGATTCTTACCTCAGAAGGCAAATAGAGTAAATCTAATATCCATTTTTATCATATTCCTTCAAATAATTCCAAGCTTCCTCTGTGTCCTCTCTTTTCCAGGCTAAATACTTGCTGTTTCTTTTTTTTTCTTTTTTCTTTTTTTTTTTTTGCTGAGGCAATTGGGGTTAAGTGACTTGCCCAGGGTCACACAGCCAGGACGTGTTAAGTGTCTGACACCAGATTGGAACTCAGGTCCTCCTGACTTCAGGACTAGTGCTCTCCTGTTTCTGTAAGTGGTAATTATATAAACTGTAGACTCAGGGTCATAAAATCCATTCAAGTTGCCCTCCTCTGGACACAGTCCAATTTAATCCACATCCTTTTTAAACAGCAACACCCCCTAAATGAGCTCAATACTCCAAAAAAATTGTAATAAAATGAGACTATCACTTCCCTATTCATGAAAGCTATATCCCTCTGATTGCAGCCCAAGATGCCATCACCTATTTTGACTGTCACATAATACAAGTAATTCGTAATGATCTTCTAGTCCACCAAAAACCCTAGATATTTTTTTCAAAATTATTATCTGCCTCATATTTTTAGTTTATTTTTCAGACTGAAGAATATAATTTTTTTATTTATCCTTATTGAATTTCAGCCTTTATTAAATTCATTCAATGGTCTAACCTGTTAAGATTACCAGCTTTGTGGTAACGGCAAATTTGGTGAGCATACAATACTATGTATGCTCTTTTATTTTTATTTTTTACTATATTCTATTATTTTACTGTACCAAGCATTTTTTTTATTATTTTTTTTTTAATCTAAGTCACTGATAAATTGTTAAATAGCACAAAGTTAAACACAGGTGACAGTGTTTCCACCAGAGATCTTCTACCCTATTGACATTGTACTTACAACAACTACTCTGAATCCAATCATAATCTGTTAAATCTCATTACTATAATATCAAAACAATAATGTAATAATTTTTATTTGAATCCATTTCTTAAAATTTGTTTATTTTGCATGCTTATGCCCTCTGATGTGTTCCCATGAAATCTTCATGAAATTTCTTTCCTTTAACTTAGTGTTCTAGTACTCAGAAAAGCTGGGGGGGGAGGGAGGGAAGGGGAGAGAGACAGAAAGAGAGAGGGAGAGAGAGAGACAGGGAGGGAGGGAGAGAGGGAGAGGGAGAAAGAAAGGGAGGGGAAAGGAGAGGGGGAGGGAGAAAGAGAGAGAATCTTCAGTTGATCTTCAGAATCTTCCCAAGACAATTCAAATGGAAGGTATTCAGTTTCCTGGCATGGTGCTGGTATACTGTCCAGGTTTCATAGGTGTAATACACACACACACACACACACATACACACATATACACATACATACATTTATATTTGATAATTGTATTTGAATACAATTAATTTTCTTTGTAATCCTGTATTTTGTTGCAAAAATTTAAATGCATTATTCTGAGAAAGGGTCTATAGGCTTCAATGTATTGCTAAAGAGGTTCATGACATAAGGATAAGAATCCATTCTTTTGAGTCAATATTCAATTTCCACTAATGTGTTGAATGTAGATAGGCAGAAAATAAATCTACCTTTGGATAATGACAGAAGGGATAAACTGGCATTGAAGGCCATACAGTGTGGTATGGAATTGATGATCCTTTCCTAGGTTGGTGGTTCATTATCAGCATTATCTGATTACATCTGTATGGAGTTCCCCAAATCAGAAAGGATAATTACTTCAGACTCTGCCTGCCACCTCCTGATATAATTCTTATTTGGCTAATTATGTTCATGACTTGATGGGTATTTTGACAGAATACATTTTTTAAAAACTGCTACACTAATTTCTTTTTCATTAAACTTTGTATTATCAATGGCTAGAGACTCCACAACTGGATGAAAAATATTCAAAATCAACTTTTCAATTTCCTTCAGGTCATTTTCAAGTATTTGTTGATATGATTATTTGTGCTTTGTGATGACTGGCCCCTTGTTTTCATTTTCTGCCTCTCTCTCTCTTTCTTTCTCTGTCTTTCTCTCCATATCTCTCTGTGTCTCTGTTTCTCTATCTTTCTCTGTCTTTCTCCCTCTCTGTTTCTGTCTCTCTCAATTTTTCCTGGTAAAGGAAAAGACGAGCTGGAACATGGGAAGGAAGGAGAAGCATAAGTTAATATCCCTTTAAAAAAAAGATACTGAGATTTTTTTTAAAGGTAGTAAATAGATTCTATTATACATATGTCAAGGATGTATATTACTGCTTGAATTAATGAATAGAGAGCTGGTCTCAAAACTAGGAAGATATCAATTCAAATTCCTTGGGATAGAATCTGGTCAAAGTATGTAGTTGCTCTAGGCAATTTTCTGAAACTGTGAATTATAGAGAAAGTGATAACCCTTTCTCATTCTGCCTTGCAATTTAACCCTATTCTTTGCCCTCTCCATAGCTTCTAATCCCTTCACTCCTTAGATATTTCCCCCTCTTCAACTACCATCTGTATACTGACTACACTCTCTTCCCTTTCCCATCTTGAATCTTTGGTGAAACAGTTTAACTCTTTTTTACAAGTTCCTTATCCTATATTCTACTGTTAATCCTGCCCTGCCAAACCTCATCCTTAAATTATTACTCTTCCTGCATGCTACCCCTTCTTCCACCATCCCTCTTGTCTCACTAATCTACAATCTTTCCCTGTCTACTGACTGCTTTCCTACTGCTTGCAAACACATCCATCCTATACTCATGCTGCTGAAAAAAGCTGGAGAAAAATACAAAACTGTGCTAACTTGGTCCACAATAAATTTTTGTGACATAATCTCAACCTGACCCTCACTGTAAAAAGTCAAGATTTTTACACTTTCTTCATTATTTCACTATTGCATTCACCACAATGTGTTTTCCAAAGCATTCATTCCTATTCAACTCTTCTATAACATCCCCTTCCATTATCTTCTTAGTTGAGAAATTTTGTCTCATTCACTGAAGAAGTAAAGGTCATTTGCTAAGACCTCCGATTTTCTCCTTCTCCTTACCTCACATTTAGCCATAAGCCTTTTGACACATTTCTACCTTCACCTCTCTCTCACATGAAAATGTGGCCTTTCTCTTTGTCAGGCAAATCTTTCTGTAGTCAAAAGTGAATTATTTTATTCTATCACATCTCCTCCAACAGATTGTTCCCCCCCCCCATCATCTATCCATTTTGTCTCACTGATCTGCAATTTTTCCCTGTCTACTGACTGATTTCCTACTGCCTACAAACACACCCATCCCTCTGCCAATCTCAAAACCACACACTTGTCCATGCCTGCCATATTATAATTTCCAAAAAGCAATCCAGCCTGCTCTTCTTTGTTTTCAAATCTGGGCTCAATTCATTATCTTTATGAACAGCCTGCCCTAGATATACATACTACATAAACTCTACAGGGAATCCATTCAAATATATGTTGAAACCTAGGCAAGAGACATTTTTCATCCAGTTGGTCTTTCTTGTATAGATAGATAGTCCAGACTCCTTCAAGTGACTACAGATCTCTAGAAACCTAGAAGAAAAAAAATAATAAATTGAATGGGAATCAGGTCAATTGTATGTCAGCTATTAAAATTATACAGAGGGTGTTTTCAGTGAGTTTATAGAGAATAATCTTATACTCCCTATATTTTTGTTCAGTTATGAGAATATATATTTTATCCATCTGAGCAGTAATCTATAGATATTACATATCAGAATAGTGATTCCCTCTACCCCTAGATT
Source organism: Myrmecobius fasciatus (assembly GCA_023553655.1). Taxonomy (NCBI): domain Eukaryota; kingdom Metazoa; phylum Chordata; class Mammalia; order Dasyuromorphia; family Myrmecobiidae; genus Myrmecobius; species Myrmecobius fasciatus. The sequence goes on from JAJPUD010005791.1 coordinate 51,306, forward strand.
GCTTGCATGTGAAAACCATCAAAATTGGAATGAAACAAGAAGAATACAAGAAGAATAATGAAAAGAAAAAGATGGTGATGATGAAAATTTATACTGAATTGGAACATTATCATAGCAAAAACTATCATTCAAAATCCTGGGACATAATAGTAACTAATGCAAATTTAAGAATATATGAAATATTATAAATCCAAATATTCCTAACTTCCAAACTATATGGAATGAAGAACTCTAAAAATAGAGCTCTTACAGACAAATTTGTCATTGATTGTTCTTACTCAAAGAGGATCAATGACACCATGATGTTGGGATCAAGATAGAGTGTGTCTGACCATGATTAACTAGTTCAATATGAGTGTGGAAGGCTCTACCACAGCATGGGCACAAATAGTCTGAACATTTTAGATGAAGATGTCTTTAGATTTGAGCATCTCACACTTCCTTTATGCTACTGCATTTTTGCTTTGCTCATAGAATCCAGTACTTTCTTTGATGCTGATATACCACTCTGGGTGGACCTATGCCAGTGTCTCTCTTGTCTCACAATCAATAGTAAAGCTAATAATAATAAATAAAATTAACAATGTAGACAACCATGTGGAAACAGATTGAAGAACATATCAGCTATCTTTTCCAGAATTGTCTTGAATATGCTTTCAGTACACACATAGAAGATGAGTGTATATTTCAATATGTTTATTCATCTACAAAAAAAATCACTGATTTTCATCCTCCTGCAACACACTTCCCTGAATGCCTCACCCACCTTCCCCCCCAAAAAAAATAGCAGCTGCATAGTGGCTTGTCCCAGGACTATTTCTACCTGAACTCCATTGAATAAAACAGAAGGAAAAAATAATAATTAATAAATACCATGAAATAATCATATCTTTTGACCTAGTACTAGTTAGTCTAGTTTTGAGGAGGGCAAAGAAAATTACCACTTGTAAATTTCTGTGACATGGTAAATGAACTGGTGACATTTAATCTTTTAGATTGAGAAAAAAATGATGACAGGTGTCTTCAAAATTTTTTTTCTCTCCAAGTAAATGAATAGATTGGAAAAGGTGCAGATGTTTTGCAATTCACTTCTTCACTGAAAGTTGATAGTGAGTGGGATGACGAAAGCACAAGAAAACAGATCTGTGGAAATGAGGCCTATTACACATTGGTATTAGTTACAAAGGTTATTAAATCTCTATCACTTGTCAAGGCTAATACAAAACGTGGTCTGATAATTCTTAGCTCCAACTTGCGCAGGGCTGGGAGTGTCCCAAATTAGTTTTTAAATTTTTTTTTTTTTTTTTTTTCTGGCATTATAATTCTTAGAATAATCCAAGGTAACTCTCCAGCTTTTTGAAAAATACATCCATTCAGTTATCTCAAGTGACCAGTAAATCAATCAATAAGTGCTTATTAAGCACACATTATATACCAGATGTTAAGCTAGCTCCTGCAAATACAATTAAAAAATTAAACAGAATATGACCTTGAGAAACGTATAGTCTCTTAGGGTGAAAAAATATACTCAAATAAGTATTATATATTATAAATTCAAAGGATTAAAAAAAAAAGAAAGGTGTACATGCCCAAGATACAGCTAGGACAAAGACAATGAAATGAGGCATGGGATACAATGTGTAGAAAATAGTAAAAAAAAAAAAAAGGGGGGGGGCAGCTAAATAGCATAGTGAATAGAGTGCAAGCCCTGAGTTGAAATCCAGCCTCAGACATGTCATACTTCCTAGCTGTGTGACCCTGGGCAAGTCATTTAACCCCAAATGCCTCAGCAAAAAAAAAAAAAAAAAAAAGAAAAGAAAAGGAAGAAAATAGTAAGAAGGTCAATTCTGCTTGATAGTAAAGAAGAAGAATATATTTAAGACTGGAAATGTGGGTTAGAGAGGGGTTGTGAAGGGCTCTAAATACCAAATAAAATTGTTCATTTTTGATCCTAGAGATAATAGAAATTCACCTCAGTTACTGAGTGGAACATGATATGGTCAGACTTGAGCTTTAAAAGTTATTAGTTATAAAAATAATGAGTTAGGAAGAGGGAAAAAAAAACTGAAGAATGCAGTAATCTGGATAAGAAGTGGTAAGGACTAGTGCAGCTAGGGGGCTCAGTGGATAGAGTACCAGTTTTGAATTCAGGAGGACCTGAGTTCAAATTTGACCTCAGACATTTAACATTCCCTAGCTGTGTGATCCTGGGCAAGTCACTTAACCCCAATTGCCTCAGGGGAAAAAAAAAGAGAAGAAGAAGTGATAAGGACCTATACTATAGCCTATAAACCCCAGGAAAATCTTAGAAAAGAAGTAAAATAAAAAAAGAAGTGAAATAGAGAAAGAATGAAAAGGTAGGAGACAATACTTTTAATAAAGTCTTGAAATGTGGTAAAAAACAGGTCACCCTAGCCTTGAGTACTTTGAACTTTCTGGAAGGACTCTAACTTTTTTCAAAGGGTTATGGATGCCAACTAGTTGTGAGGGTCATGAATCTTAGAACATCATCACAAGTCTGACTTGTTTGTCCTCCATTCTCAAAGAGAACTACTGACCTCAAAAGGGTAATGTCTTGATTTAGAAATGAATTGGATTTAAGTGAGGTAGAACTGTACAAAGTTCCCAGCCTCACTCTTTCCTCCAGAATCACTGGAGTATGGTGGTAAGACATAGGTCAGGATAACTGAGGCAGTGAGATCCCTTGGTCTTTTTAAGTTGTCTTTCCCAAGTCTCAGTTTGTCTAAGACAATGTCCATTCAGTAACTAAACACTAAATATGAATGAAGGCAAAAGATGGTCTAGTTTGCATTTGCAAAAGAATCAGTCAGAGGCAGAACCCCTCAGTTTCATATCATTTCTGACTTAGAGGTAGAATGGATTTCAGGTGTTTATTTCCAGAAAAGACTTAGAAGATATAATATGCTCATCGTGCAGGTGTAGAAACTGAGTTTCCAGGAGATCATAGGAAACCAATGTTAAAAAATAAAAGAGAATTCAATTTAAATAAAATTTGAGATTACTTTGAAAATTCTGGTACCCATAGGGATGGTATTTAATATCTCTGAACTTCATTCAACTCAATTAAGTAACATTTATTAAGCATTTACTATTCTAGATGCTAGACGTAAAAAAAAGACAAAAATGAACTAGTTCTTCCCACTAGGACCTTTCATTCTATCTTATTCTTACCTAACAAGAATATTTCTCTAAAGTTCTTTTGTTGTGATGGTAAATAATAAGAATTTGGGAAGTGGGATAGAATTTGAAAGGTATTTGATAACAAAGAAATTAATGTTATATTACAATGTGATGATACAAGAATTTGACCCATTGTATCTGAGGAAAACTCAGAAATTAAAAATGGGGAAAAATTGTGAATCATATCTGTATGATTCTTTAAAAACACACACACACACACACAACAAAAACAGAAGGTCAAAACAGTAGAAAAACACCTGAGGGCAAAGGATGAAATTTCCAGCAAAAATTAAAAGTATGAAACCATCATTTGCCATTTTTGACTCAAGGCACTGACTGAAGACAAATCACAGAATCCCTCAGCAGTCTGCAGACATTCTTAAGCAATCTTCAGTAGCTTTTCACTTTAAAAAATTAGTTTATAAATTTGGAGCACATCCAGATTTCCTCCAATGTCCGCCTATCTGTAGAAGAGCAACCAAGAAAAACCATAAGTAACATGGTAAAAACAAACAACAACCCCCCCCCAAAAAAAAAGTTGAGGAGACAATGAAAAATGTGTGCAGTCATTGCAAAAGAGGTAAAGTCACTTATGTAAAATGACCCAAGAATTAATACATGTGCCAAGAACTGAATGTATAGCCATGTGGGAAAGTGATATCATTAATATTTCTTATATAATGATGAGTAATTGTTAAGACAAAGAAAGGATTTTAAGGAAGAATAGTTAAAGCAAATTTTATAATCACTTAGAAAAGAAAATGGAAGAGAAATGATATGATTTCCAAGTGAATCCAAATTCATGCCTGAGTGGATGAGTAACCCCAGAAGACCTGCTGGGTGATTCAAGGAATCCAAAATTCTATTAAGTAAAAGATGAAAGTGATGGAAATGCATTTGATGAAGAAACACCTTTGGATCAAGGAAGATTTTAATGAGAAAGATTTCAAGTACAATGACAGAGGACAAAAAAAGCTAGAGGCTTTGGGAGGAAGGTGTCACCTGTTATGCCTCAGAGGCTAAGAGTCTTGAGGAATGGAAAGCTTTAGAAAATATTTGAAATGCCTCACATGTATCCAGTTGTTTTTAGAGGGGAAAAAACATTATGAAGCAAACAAAAGGGAGATGCTAGGGGCAAGCTAAATCAGCATGGTCAGAGTGCCAAACAGAAAGAGATGCTGATAAATTCAGGAAGATTCTTGAGAAAGTTGTATTCCTTCTGAACTCTTAAACATTTATTATCCGTGCTGTTCACTGAGTCATTTATCATAGTGTTGCCTTGTGACATCTCTATTGTATTCTGGAACTTCTTGTTTTTTATACTGTTTAACTTTCTACTTAGATCCAATTCAACATGTATTTATTTACCTGTTAGGAATTTGCCAGAGTCAGTTTAAACCTGCTTATGAGTGTGAAATGTCAGATTTTCAGTGTGAGCATTTACATTTCAGAAATTACAAATCAGAACTTAATTTATTATTTTCTTGATTATCCAGACATAAGAAAGTTATGGACAAAATGTTAATAATGCAGATTCTACTCAGACATGTTTCCTGTATAGTTGGGGGGGGGGAGGTAGAAGGAGGACAGATGAGAAAAAGCCAAAAGTTAAACATTTAACTAAAACACCCATGCCTAGTGCCTACTATGGACAAGGCTGGCTGTACCTTCACAACACCAAAGTGGTCTGAGTTTAAATTCAATCTTTGAATAACTATACAAATCCTTTAACTTTTCAGTGACCTCAGAAAATCCTCTAATGGTATAGATCATTAGTTTTTCTGGACCACACAGGCCACATTGAGTAAATTATAGGTTAAGACAAAGTAGAGAATGAATGTGTACGTATATTGTGCACACGTGTGATACATATATGCAAACATGTGTATACATATTTTGTTCGTATGTGTACATATACGTATATTACATATTTGCACTTTAAGCTTAAAACCACACTAAGATTTTAGGGACACCATATGAATAAATGTGAATGTATATATGTGTGTATGTGTGTATGATATAACTTGAACACATATGAATTTAAAATGTTTTTACTTTTGCTTTTGATATAGACCTGTGATTTTATTAGCAAATGAAACTTCCAATATAGAATTTCTTTTTACTAGTTTGTATCATAAAGCAATAGGAAATTTTTGCGTCTGGGGAAAATTTTTAGCTCTGATCTCCTGATACTAGTGCTAGCTTTCTATCTCCCACTGTAGCTAGGCTACAGTGATATATGGCTATAAATTAATCACCTGAAAGCACCTTGAAATTCAGAGCTCAACAACTTGTATGACAATATATATAAATGATGGAGATTTATCCACAGGAAATGATCAGTCATAGTGTAATATACATAGGAAATATGAGACCATATGTCTTGGTGAGACAACAATCTTGTCTACACAGAGTACATCTTCTATTTTTTGTGCTTTAGTGTGTACTATCACCTAGTACCTATTCAGTATTGTATGTGTATATGTATGTATATATATGTGTACATACACACACACATATACAAAAAATGATGATGGAGAGATAGGTGAGACAGTCATAAAACCATGACCATCCAGTTATATCTGAGCCTCAAGTATAAGTCCTGAGCTTACCTGGACTCCACTGATATTCCTCCAGGTCTTTCCAGGAAGTTTTTTGTCAGTGACTAGTCTATCTGCTAGAAACTATTGTGCAGCTCCAGCAATAATGATGAAGGAAGATCACTATAGCTGGCTGATTAAACTATCAATCAGCTTCAGTCCAATCAGGTAATAACAATTTGGTTTTACTTGGCTATTGTAGTTTTGGATACTGGACTGATACAAAATGATGAGAAGAGGCTGAATAGCGGAACAAATACTTCCTCTTGTAAGTGAATACAGTGAAAAAAGCACTGACAAGAGTCAGAGAAACTCAATTTAAATCCAGTCATTGAAATTTACCTATGTGACCTTAGGTAAAGCACTTAGTATACTTGTGCCTCAGTTTTTTCATGTTTTTTGGAGGGTTTGGAATAAATGGCCTCTGAAATCCCTTCCAACTCCAGAACTATGATAGTATGCTATCCCCAGAAGATTAAAAAAAAGCAAAAGTTCTTAAATTACTGCAGGTTAAATTTAGAGAATTTCCTGCTCATCTTGAAGAGCCAGAGTCACAGTAGGCACCAATAGATTCTTAGACTCCTGATTCTCTCTGGGATTCTGTCCCATCTATAACATCCATATCTTGTATGTACATAGTTATTTGCATATTGTCTCTCCTATTAGAATAGAAGCTTTTTGAGGACTCAGCCCATGTTTTGGTTTCTTATTTAATTTTTCTTACATCTCCAGTCTTAGCACAGAGTCTAGTGCCTAATAGGCACTTAATAAATGAGTGAGGTTTTTGTTTTTTGTTTTTTGTTTTTTTTTTCCAAGCCTTCATAAATAACTGGGGATGGGAGAGCTATCAGTAACTCCCATGTAGAACCCTGTATACTCAGGCATCCTCAGTGGTGGCAGTGATATTAAATACCCTAGTGTTATAACAAGCCTGAACTAGCATCACTGTTTCTGAGAGAAGCCAATATAAGACTGCTAGCTGGAGGGAACTAGTGAAAAGGCCTTCTCTTTTCTGCCTCTCAGAATACAAAGCATCAACATGGAGTCTTATGATAAGTAGGAGAGATCAAGATTCATTCATATTTCACAGAGTAGGTCCAAAGTCTATGTTGATTCAGTATGACCATCTGGATTTTTCAATTTTTATGTTCTATGTATTTTAAAATAAACACATGAATTAATTTGGTTGATGGGTTACATGAGGAAACTACATGGCCCAGTTGATGATAGAATGCTGTACCCAGAATAAGGAAAACCTGAGTTCAAATCTAGCCTCAGATATTTACTTGCTATGTCACCCTGAGCAAATCACTGTTTGCTTCAGTTCCTTATTTGAAAAATGAGCTGTAGAAAAAAATGGCAAACTACTCTAGTAGTTTTACCAAGAAAACCTCAAAAAATGGTATCACAAAGTCAGGCATGACTGAACAGCAACAACAAATCAAATTGTCTATAAAATCGGAGCTTTGGGGAAGGTTTGACATGAGTCATTTCCCTTTATATATTTCTGTCCTTGTGCTCAGGGACATAAGCAGTCAGTGAACATATTGATATCACTAGCTGGGAAAAAATGTAGCCAAGTTCAGTAGAAGAAAAGAAATAACAAGCCAAATAGTAAAGAAGTAGACCAATTGTCTAAAAGAGTAAGTTGTGGAGCAAATACATTAAGAATTATATAAAGGAACTAATTCTCTACAGATTATAACAGAATTGCTTTCTACTCTATATCCTGGAATACTGTGACACCTATGGCTCTCTAACCTAAAATCACAGAAGTACAGATTTTCCAATTCATCAGAGAACTCAGAGTCCATCTAACGTATATCTGAAAGAAATTCTACTTGGATAAAAGATCCAGATTCTGCATGAATGTCTTTAGTAAAAAGGAATTTATCACCTCCTTATGTAGCCCATTCCACTTTTAAATAGTTCTAATTGTTAGGAATGATTTTTTTTTCATTTTTTTGTTTGGTCTGTTTGGGTTTTTATCTGACAAAAAGTCAAAGTTATCTTGTTCATAACATCCCCCCATTGTTCTAGGTTCTGTCCTTTGAGGACAAGCAGAACAAATCTAATTCCTCTTCTAGATAATAACCTTTCAAATACTTGGAAGAAGGGTATTATATCTCCCCTGAGTCTTCTCCAGGTTACACATCCCCTCTTCCTTCAATCTATCCTCACAGGATGGAGACTGTGGTTTACATCCCATCTGCCCCCCAAAAGGTCCAAAGGTCAGGAGTATTATTCAACAAAAACTACTGCAAAAACTGAAGGGTTTTCAACCTCCTGGGTCCCCTCTTTTGAATGCTTCCCAGTTGTGCTGAAATGAGGCAAAAAATTAAAGATAATATAATGCTTTATTTAAACTGTGGTACCCAGAATCTAATATAGTACTGATAAGTTCTGGCAAGGGCAGAAGGTATATCATCTGCTTATTCTCAGAAGCCCATATCTCTGAATGTAGCTGAAGATTAGTCCAAGATCATTTTTTTGTCTCCATCTCACAGTACTGACATACTGAGATTGCAAGTCTATTATAATTCTAAAATTTGTTTTACAGTTCTGTCTAATGGTATACTTTGCATCTGGTATTTGTGAAATTGATTATCTTGAACTTAAGTATAAGACCTTATATTTATTACTGTGGAATTCCTTCTTATTTGATTCTACCCAAACATGATTACATGTCAGTATCTTTTTTGCATCTCAACTCTATCATCCAGGGCATTTGCTATGCTTCCAAGCTTTGTGCCACCTACAACTATTATGAACACGTCATCTAGACATTTATCTAAGTCATTGATAAAAAGTAATAAATAGTGAATGGCCAAGCATAGATCCCTGAGAAACACATAGGAGATATCCTGCCATATTGATACTGAATTATTAATGACTATTCTTAGAGTAAGACCCTTCTCTCACTTCTGAATCATCTAATTGTATTCCTATCTATCCCATATCTCTATCTTTCGCCACAAGAACAAGATTATAAAATGATTTGTTAAGACTTAGGTAAAGCATATGTCTACAACATGCCTCTGACCTAGCAGTTTAGAAACCTGTCCCCCAAAAGGCCCAAAAGTAAGGAGTATTATTCAACAAAAACTACTGCAAAAATTGTAAAGTATTCTAGAAGAAAGAAGTCTTCTAGAAGAATATTAATATCTCATACCATATTTCTCAAAAAGCTCTTAATAAATACAATATAAAATGGCATATCATAAGAAAATCAAAGAAGAAAAGGAGAAAACTTTTACAACTATGGCTTAAGATGTTCCAATTGATAAATGACCAAAACATATGATGGGTGCTCAAAGGGATATAAATTCATGCATATCCTTTTGACCTAACAACCTACTTCTAGGCATGACTACCAAAAGAGATTTAAAAAAAAGAAAGAAAGAAAATGATCTATCTGTACAAAAAATGTTGATAGCAATTCTCTTCTCAGAGGAAAAAAAAATTGGAAATTGAGGGGGTACCCATCAATTCAATAGGGGAATGGATCAATAAATTGTGGTATATTTTTTGTGAGGGGAATATTATTGTTCTGTGGGAAATGACGAGCAGGATGCTGTTAGAAAGAAAAAGAAACCTAAAAAATCCTCCATGAACTCAAGCAAAATGAAATGTGCTGTATACAAAGTAATAGCAATGTTCTATGATGACTAGCTATAAATGATTTTGCTATTCTTAGTAGTCCAATCATCCACAACTACTCTGAGGAACTTATGATGAAAAATCTTTCTCTCTATCTCTCTCTTTTTAATTTTCCTCAGAGTTTTTATTTTCATTAAGAAGAGAGATCTGTGTTTTCCTTCACAACTTAACTTTTATGGAAATATTTTACATAATTTCAGATGTGATTTCTTAATTGTAGATGAAAATAAAGGAGATAACCTAGAATTTGAAAATTTTAAAAACATGTAAAAATTTTGTTTTGAATGTAGCTGGGGAAAAACATTAAATAAAATTAAAAAAATAAATAAATAACCCCAACAACTATGGCTAAGGGAAGAATCTTAACTAACCAAGACACAGAAATTATCGTTGAAAATAAAATGAAAAATTTTGATTTAAGAAAATTGAAAAATGTTGCTGAAGCAAAATTAATGCATTTGGGATTAGAATAGAAGCAGTAAACTCTAGAGATGTTTTTAAGGAAATATCTCTAATAAATTTCTGATATGTAACATGCAGAGAATTAGTACAAATATTTAAGAACAAGATCAAATCTTTAATAAATAAGTAGTTGAAGATACATTGGGTAATTTTCAAATGAAGACATATAAAATAACAACAATAATATAAAGGAATATTATGAATCATTAATGATATAAATGTAAATTTTATAAAGTATCAGCTCACCTCATTCTTATCAAATTGGCAAAAGTACTAAAAGTGAAGATGTTGATTTTTGATGAAACTATGGGAAGACAGACACAGAAATTCACTCTTGGCAGAATTGTGAATTTGTCTAGCTATTCTGGAAAACAATCTGGAACTGTAACCCCAAAATCAATAAACTATATATCAAATGACCTAGTAGTGTCATTATAAAGGATGTTACTCCCCTCAAAAAAAAGTCAAATACAGAAAAAATACACATATGTACTAACTTTTCAGCAAATAATGAAGAATTGGAAATGAAATAGATAATCAGTTGGTGAGTAGCTGAACAGACTCTGATATATGAATGCAATGCAATAATATTACACCATAGAGATGGTACCTGAATCTATAATTTCACTGGTATAGGGAAGTTTCAGATGAGAAAAACCCTCTACCACTGCAGTTCAGCAACTTCTATGAAACTTCATTAAATTGGGAGATATTTGAGGGCATTCTCTCTTTTCTTTGTATTACCAATTCTTAGCACAGTATTTGGAATTTAATATAGGTTCAGAAACTTGTCTAGAGCACCAAGAGATTAAATGACTTGCCCAGAGTCACACAGTCAGAATCAGTCAGAGAGAGGATTTGAACTTAGGGCTTTCTGGTTCAAGATAAGCTTTCTATCTACTACACTATGCTGTTCTTCACAGAAACTTGGGAAGAACTTTATGAATACTCCCATCTTCTAACTTCTTTACTTTATAGTATTACATAGGGATAGATTCATGGGATTCAGAGCTACCTATTCCAACCTGCTCCTCCAAATAGACCTGATTCTATCACTAACACCACTCAAGAACTTTCTAAATTCTAAGTTCAAAACCTTGAGATCACTTGTGACTGCTCTTTGTTTTTTTTCCTCAATATTCAATGTCATGTAGTCCTGTTTATTCTCATCCACATTATGAGTTGCCTTTCTTATCTCTTTTCTGTCCTTTCTTCCCCTTCCTAATCCTTCATCATCACTATTACCTATTACTATAGCCTTTTTATTATTCTCCTTGCCTACAGTCTCATTCTTTTCTAATCCATCCTTCACACAGCTACCAGATATATCTTGCCTTTTGTTTATTATTCTGTTGCTCAAAATTATCAGTGGTTTCTATTGCCTTCTTACAAAATCCAAGGTCCTTAACTAGACATTCAAAGCTCTCCACAATGTGGTATAAATCTCATAGTATTCTTCATTACATACTTAACCCTTCAACAAAGGTACTCATTATTTTATCTATGACCTTGAGATCTTCCATTAGGCTTATACTCCAAGGAAAGAAATAATATTAAAGGTCTCTATGTGGGAAAATATTTAGAACAAATAAAAAATCTCTGTGCTGTAAAAAAAAAGATTTTTTTAAAGTGATATTTATAATAGTGCTTTTTGTAATAGCAAAGATTTGAAAATAGATATCCTTCATTTGGGAAAAGATAAATAAATTATGGGATGTGGATGTTACTATGTGGCAAGAAATGATGAATACGAATATACAGAAATATCTATAAGACATATGAATTGATAGTAAAATAAGAATTAGGGGAAATATGTAAGTTACGACTACAATAATGTAAATTGAAGGGAAAAAAATAATATAAACTGAATGTTTATAATTAGAAAGACTGAACTTATCACCAAAGAAGAGATGAGAAAATGCATATACTCCCATCTGTGTGCAGTAGTGGAAGGTTATGGATTTGGAATACATTGTATATATTGTAATAATCAGTTGTTCTGTTGCTTTATTTTGTTGAATAATATTTTCCCCTTTTTATTTATCATTCTCTGTTACAAAGTATCATTTTTATGAGTAGAGATGGAAAAAGTATATCTCCAAAAGTGCAGATGATATAAAAAACAAAATATTTTTAATCTATCCATTTTCTAGAAAAATGTATCCCTTGCTCTCTTACTTCCATGACATTTGCTTACATTGATTATCCCTGTACCTGAAATGTACCCCTCCATCTCCATTTATTGACATACTGCCCATTTTTCAACACCCAAATAAAAACTTTCTACTCCAGGAAATGCCTTGCTTGTTTCCCCTAATTTGCATCTTATGAGTTTTAGTTTTATAGAATTTAGCATTGTGTATGGTCTTAAAGATCATGGGAGAATAGAGTAAGACCCCAAAGAATAATTTAACCCTCTCGTTTTACAGAAAGGGAACTGTGTCAAAAAGAACAAAATTTGTTTGCCCAGGGACAATTTAAACGTGTTCAGATCATTAGCTATTTCATATTAATTATTCTACTTGTTATTTAATACTAAATTTTAATCTCCTTGAGGACAGGAACCATATCTTGGTGATTTTAATCTTTAAATCATTATCTCCTAGCACAACAAAATTAATAAATTATTAGTAAGTTTAAGTGAACTGAATGTCTCACATTTTGATTTTGTTTTGCACTGTGGCTTATAAACATTCTCCTCAAAAAGCATATTTTCTAAGATGCTATTTTTTTAAAGTTTATTTTTTAATCCCCATTGTGGAATTGATTTTATCCCCCGTCTTTTTTTCCTCCAAAAGTCTGGTTGGACACACTTATTACTCACCTCATGGCAGCAAAGAATAACACTAAGCAGAGAAAAGTAAGAAAAAGGAAAGAGATTACCTATTTCAGTTTACTCAAATGCCAGCCTTGGGTCAAATTATCAGAAATACCATGACAGTTACTGTCAGAGATAATAAATAAATGGTGAACAACTAGTACACCTGAATGGGGTTGAATATGTGCTCCAGGTCTTTAAAAAATAGTCTGGTAATTTAGAAAATTAAATCTGCAGGAATTTAATGTTTTCTACTACTTTCTTGGTCTTAGAATCCAAACATTATAAAGCTAGAGCAAATTTTCAGGTTAGGGGAATCATAAATTTTTTATAAGATTGAATATATTGAAGATATATGGTCAGTCTGATGATGTTCCATATTGCTATAGATGCTAAATCAGGGTTAACTAACCAGATTGGTGCCTACAAGTAACTCTTTAATTAATCCTTACCTAGCTGGTTGCTATTACCAAACCCAACTCTATAGGTTTAATGGGATAATTGATGGGAAAGCAAAGGGAATTTGTAATGGTATCCTCTTTCAGACTCAATCCAGGGACTTTTCTGTCATAATCTTCCCTGTTTCATTGCAAGGCTTTATGATAAATAAAAATAAGCTCTTTCTTACAAAAAGTAATTCTTTTGCCCTGAGGATGTGTTTCAAATGAAGATTAATTTCATTTCAAACAATTTAGCCATGAATTTCTCTTCAGAGAAACAATTCATCAGCTCTCCAAAAAGATGTAGATGATGAAACTTTCTCTTCATGGTATAAATGAAAAAGGAGCAAGTGTTCCTCAGCTGTTTAATTGGAAAAGAAATGAAAGTCCAGGTGGAGAATTATTATAATAATAACATTTTCTGTGCTTTTTTCAGGGTACTGCATCTCCAAATGCAATATGAGCATGGTCCTCCAAGATTTTCTACCTTAAATCACTAATGAATGTAACCCATGACATAGAGTCTATTTTCATGAGATTTTCTTCATTGGTGAAGGCTTAGTTACTCAATATTCCATAGCTACATGAGGGATAGAAGTGGCGAGGGCATAGGAAAAGAGATTTTCTGGTCTTTTGGCTTCCAGTTTTGTCACAAAAAGACACTCAGTTTCTGATTCTCTTCAGGGAGAAATCCCTAAAGGAAGAGAAAGACTCTCAAAAGAAGTCAAAATGTAGAGAAGTTGGTGAAATGATCGTGTCTTTATCCACAGCTGCTTTCACTAGAGAACAGTGAATTTCCCCTTGGATGAGATCTAGGAATATTTCTCTTTGTTGTTCCCAGTAGCCTATGTCTGCCATATTCTTATCTGTATACTTTTCTTATTTCTGTTTGCTACTGGCTTAACTAAAATGGTTTATTTGCTATGGCCAATATATGACCTTTGTGCTATTGGAATTGGATGGGAAAGAAACCAAACTTTAGATATATGTTTGACTTCCTAAACATTGTTAGTCTAAATACCCCCTCTCTTAAGAGGCCACAGAAAGCAATCTCTTCTTCTCTGGGTAAGAATTAAAACCTCCCTTAGAGAAGGGTAGATGGAGAAGGTTCTAGAGCTATCTATTCATGTGTCCCTTTGTAACAGATGTAGACAGATCCATTTGGATATACACAACCTTCATGGGCAAACTATACACATGTGTATGCCTTCCATATTGTTTTGTTTTTATTATATACTGAGAATTTTCTGAAGATTGTTTAAAAGAGAAAAAAATAATAATACTCTGGATAGACATGTTTGTGATTTCAATAGGGATAGGGACCAGACCTTGGATCTTATTTTTATAGGTAGCTTCCAGGGAAGAAACTGCCTCTCCAAGTTCAGGTTCACATCTTTGAAACCTATAGTTTTACCAGTTTGCGTAGTCAGGGATCTGCCCAGAGTCAAAGAATTAGCACATGTCAAAGGTCAGACCTGAACTTTAGTATCCTGACCAACTCGGCCTCCCAGTATCATGAAGTAAAGTGTAGTCAAAACTTTGGTCTACTTATAACAAAATGATTGCAATACTGAAGAAATTATTTAAATTAAATATAGTAATTTATATATAGTTTTACAGGTTAGCAAAATGTTGAAATACACATATATATAT
>JAJPUD010005791.1:66239-77723 GCA_023553655.1 Myrmecobius fasciatus
TTGCAAAACATATGAGTGACTTTTCAACATTGACCTTTGCAAAAAAACTTTTTTTTCCCAAGCTTTTCCTTTCCCTCCCCCATCCCCCCACCCCTAGATGACAGGTAATCTAATACATGCTAGATAGGATAAATTATATGACAAGTACAATACATGTATACATATCTATACAGTTATCTTACTGCACAAGAAACATCAGATCTAGAAAGAGAAGAAGAAAAAAAACAACCTAAGAAGGAAAACAGAATGCATGGAAATATTCACAGAAAGTGTTAAAATGCTGTGTTGTGGTTCACTCTCAGTTCCCACAGGCCTCTCTGTGGATGTATATGACTATCTTCATCGCAGAACAACTGGTTTGAATCACATCATTGTTGAAGAGAACCATGTCCATCAAAATTGATCATCGTATAGTCCTGTTGCTGTGTATAATGTTCTCCTGGTTCTGCTGATTTCACTCAGCATCAGTTCATGCAAGTCTCTCCAATCCTCTCTGAAATCCTCCTGTTGGTCATTTCTTACAGAACAATAATATTCCATAACATTCATATACCATAATTTATTCAGCCATTCTCCAATTGATGGGCATCTTTTCAATTTCCAGTTTCTTGCCACTACAAAAAGGGCTGCCACAAACATTTTTGCACATGTGGGTCCCTTTCCCTCCTTAAAAATCTCTTTGGGATATAGGCCCAGTAGAAACACTGCTGGGTCAAAGGGTATGCACTGTTTGATAACTCTTTGAGCATAGCTCCAAATTGCTCTCCAGAATGGTTGGATCCGTTCACAGTTCCTGATGGATTTTCAATTTCATGTGCAATCATCTTTTTTTTTTTTTTCCTATTCTACTATACTACTAAAAATACTTGTTTTATTAAGTTTGGAGTAAAAGAAATCAAATTAAAAATATATAGTACCTAATATAAGGAGAATGGAGCAAATGAAGGAAATATAAAACTTGCACACAAAGTGGAATATTGCAATCAGCATTTTTCTACAATATTAATCGTAGAAAAACAAACATAGTTTTCATATACAAGGCACATTCACATAATCCTTTTTGCCCTAAAGAACAGAGTACTTGAAAAACAGTCAGGTTTGAAGACTCAGAGGCTGAACAGCAGCAGTAGTTTCTTGAGGAGTAGATCATCCCCTCCCTTCCTACCCCACTTCTTGTTCTTGACACAGTGCTCTATACATAGAAGGATCCTAATAAATGTTTGTTGAATTGACTTGAGTGAGAACAACTAACATCTGTGTGGGGCTTTACAGTTTACAAAGTGCTTTCCCACATATTATCTCAGTTGTTCCTCACAACCTTGCGAGACAAGCAGGGCAGATATTATTATCTTTATTTTTTAAATGAAGAAACCAGAAGTTCAGAAAGCATGACATGATCATAACAAGAAAAATGGCTAAATTGGGGCTTGATCTGACTTTTTCTGACCACACTATCAGTCTTTTTCTATTAAATACATCATACAGTTTCCCAGTTTTCATAAATCCATGGAAGTAAGTTCTGCTAATATTTAAAAGGCCAAGCAGAGAATTCTTATAACCTAACTACCCACCCACCTTAGCCTACCAAAGAGAGTTTCTACTCAACCTGTTGCTTTCATTGAATCCCGAAAAGCTTAGGAATCCTTATGAATGACAGCCCAAAGAATCATTAAGGCTATCAGACTTTTCTCAAAATTGTGTTGCTTTTCAGCAAATATCTTAAAAAATACAAATCCGTAGGTCCCAAAGAATTTCTGTTATAATACTTTACACCATACTTAGATATGCACAAGATTATAAATCAAAGAGACTAAAAGAGACAGCATTAAAAGAAATAGGGGAGTCTGGAAAGAGTTTAAGGGATAGGTTTAGTGGAAAAGACTATTTCAGTTTTGTTCATGTTGAGTTTGAGACATTGATGAAATATGTAGGCAGAGATATACAGCAGGCAGTTTTTGACAATTAGAGTTTAGAAAAGATACTAAGAATAGATAGATTTAGGAGTCAACAATATAGAAATGATATTTGTTTATCTAGAAACTGATGAAACCACTAAACAATTTATAAAGGGTAAAGGGAAAAGAGAAGAGGGCACATTACAGAGCTATGAGATAAATCAGACTCTGGAGACAAAAGATATTGGAAAATAATGGATAGGCCAGTAGAATTATCAAGAGACAGGTACTTCTCAGTTTATTGGCCTTCCTGAAAAGTCTTGTTGCTTTTGAATAAGTTGATTCCAAGGAGATAAAGAGAAGCATCACACACAGCAAGCTGGGATCTAAACTAACTCTTCAAAAAGGATGCCCAAAGCTTTGCACAATACCTGAAACATAGAAGGTTCTTAATAAAAGGTTTACTTGAACAGAAATTAATAAAGATTATTTCTTACATGTTTCTATTAGGCAAGTTATATCATCTTTGGGCCTTGGTTTCCTCATCTGTAAAATGAAAGATTTGGACTCAATATTCCCTGAGGATTCTTCTGGCATTAACATTCTGGGATTCTTGTCCCTTCTTATAAGCTTGAAACCTCTCCCTTCCTGGCAGGCTGTCTGAGTCGTGAAATGCCACCTTCTGTTGATATTGCAGCTGTAAAAATGTTAGTTTTTTTTGGATCACTGGATTTTACAAAGCCAGCAGTGATGACGTACAAGATATTTCAGTGGTGGCTGGCGGATGCACTAATAATGAATATCTTTGACTTGATTTCTATAATATTAACAAAAAGACAGAACGAGAGATATTTGTCAGTATTTTCTCTTGTACAGTTACTCGAAAATGCCTAAGGTGGTGTGGGAGGGGGCAGATAACACTCTCATACCAGTCATCGACATCTGTCAATGGCATTCATTATTTCTAGATACACAAAATTTATTCTGGTGAAGTCAGTTGTCTCAGGTCAAGCAGGGACTATGTGTGCTTCAGGGCATAAATCTGAAAAAGACCCTCACAGAGCCTCACACCACTGGAGAGGTGTCCTTTTCCTTTGATAATGACAAGCTAAAAATTATTCCTTCTAGGGTGAACAGGTGAGAGGAATTCAGGGGAGTTAATATACAACAATCAGAATCACTGTCTCAGTAAAGCTGTCTTTAAAGTGAAATCCTGAAGAAGATACTTCATGTCTCATTTGTCCTTTTTGTAAGGTGGAAGATGGACTGCAGTGTTATAGTTTTGTTGTCCTCCTCCTCCCCCTTTTTGAGATAACTGGCATGATCCTAGACATCAGAGGTCGATTGTTCTGTTCTTAGCACTAAAGAGGCATCAATTTCCTACACCTGTTGCCTCCTCCTCCAGCCATGATTATACCATTGAAGTTGAGAGGAGCAGTAGGAAGCCCTGTCCCCCTGATTCTCCACATGCATGAATAATCTGGCTTCCTGCTGCCAGGGTCTTTGACTCCACTCCCTTAAGCATCAATACTATTTTAAATGCATTGAAACAACAGCATAGAAGAAAGATGAGTTAATGTTCTCTTTTTTGTGGATGTTTTGTTGAAATTCAAAAGAGAATGAAAAATGCTGAGAAGTTGAAGGCCAAGCTTTCTAAAAGTTCTTCTTCATTTAAAAGTCTACTTACCCAAAACAATTTCAGCTTTTTGACAGTCTAATTATATTACCCCCTTTCAGGTGATCACATTCCTCCACTTTATCTTTCTTCTTTCTGTAAACAACTTGATATTATGACAAGGATTCAAACCTATAAATTCAGAAGGAAAGCAATTAGGGGATGAGTGATTACCATCAACAGGAACTAAAAATCTATAATAAACCACATTTGTTCTTGAATATAAACTGAGACTTAATAAATCAGTGGGGGAAAATATTTAACAGGCACATAAACTTCAGCTTAAGAAAGGTCTCAGTGATGACATTAAGTCTTAATTGTAAGTCAACTAGTGTGATCTCTTATTCCACAAGACTACATACATCTTGCATACAAGTAATGGTAATTTTTTTCTTCTGTGGTCATGTCTGATCATGTTCCTATCTCTCTTTTGAAAACATAAGGATAGAAATATAAGCATGAGTAAGTAAAGTCCAGCTTAAGAACTATGTTATACATTAAATAACCTTATAACAATATATGCCCTTCTTTGTTTTTCCAATAGCAAATCCTCATAAAGGAAGAAAAGATAGATTACTACCAAATCTATACCTCTAGTCTTGACCTCTCTTCTGAGTTTCAGACCTGTCTCTGCTGTCTATAGGAAATATCCACCCAAATATCCTACCAACATCTCAGATCAGTGTTCTTTTGATGAGCAGCTTATCTTTTTCTCTGAATTAGCTCCTCCTTTTTTTTTAATTAAAGCTTTTTTATTTACAATACATACACATGGGTAATTTGTCAAGATTTACCCTTGCAAAACTTTCTGTTCCAAATTTTTCCCTCCTTCCCCACACTCCCTCCCCTAGATGGCAGGTAGTCCAATACATGTTAAATATGTTTAAAATATATGATAAATCCAATATATGTATACAAATTTATACAGTTATCTTGCTGCACAAGAAAAATCAAATCTAGTAAGGAAAAAAGAAACCCAAACCTGAAAAGGACAACAAAATGCAAGCAAACATCAACAGAAAGCATGAAAATGCTATATTGTGGTCTACACAGTTCCCACAGACCTCTCTCTCTGAGTGTAGATGGCTTTTTTATCACTGAACAATTGGAACTGGTTTGAATCATCTCTTTGTCGAAGAGAGCCACATCCATCAGAATTGACCATCATATAACCTTGTTGTTACCATGTATAATGATCTCCTGGTTCTGCTCATTTCACTTAGCAGCAGTTCATGTAAGTCTCTCCAGGCCTCTCTGAAATCATCCTGCTGGTTGTTTCTTACAGAACAATAATATTCCATAGCATTCATATACCATAATTTATTCAGCCATTCTCCAACTGATGGGTATCCATTCAGTTTCCAGTTTCTAGCCACTACAAAAAGGGCTGCCACAAACATTTTTGCACATGGGGGGCCCTTTCCCTCCTTTAAGATCTCATTGGGATATAAGCCCAGAAGATACACTATTAGGTCAAAGAGTATGCACAGTTTGATAACTTTTTGAGCATAGTTCCAAATTGCTCTCCAGAATGATTGGATCCTTTCACAGTTCCACCAACAATGTATCAGTGTCCCAGTTTTCCCACATCCCCTCTTACATTCGTCATCATTTATCTCTTGAATCCCTACACATTCCTTAATGTTCAATGCAAATATCACCTCATCCATGAAGCCTTCCTTGGTTCCCCTACTTCCTTTAGTAATAAATTTTCTCTTTAGACCTGCAAATGGCATTTTTTATACCTCTCTAATTAATTAATCAACTTATCCTATGGTACTTGTACACCTATCTGTTTCTTTCCTATTCCAATGCCTGTCAATGAGTTCTATAGTTGTTAACAAAGGTTTAGGTAGAGTAAAAAATGATTGTGAGTAGAAAAGCCACCAATAAATTAGAACAAAAAAAAAAAAAAAGGAAAGACCATGTAATTCAAGGAATTCTCAAGTAAATCTATAAGCAATTTCAATAAGCATTTATTAAGCACTTTTTCTCTCCCCTCACTCCTCAAGGATCATGCTAAGCACTGGCAATATAAATATAAGTTTAAAATATATTCCTGCTTTCAAGTAGCTTAGATTCCAATGAAGAGGGAGAAAATACAATTGGATGCTAAAAGGCAAGGAAAAAGGAGAGGGTAAGGTATTCACACTGACACATGGTGTAGAAATCAGAAGAGATGGGGCAAGACTGAAGAAATGGCTACCTTTGGCTACCCTGAGGACTTCTTCAAAATGGAATTTCTAGGTTGTTGTTATTATTCAAGTTATTTCCAACTCTTGCAACCCTGCTTGGGGTTTTCTTGGCAAAGACACTGAAATGATTTGCCATTTCCTTCTCCAGGTAATTTTACAGATTTGGAAAGTGAGGCAAATAAGGTTAAGTAACTTGCTCAGAATCACATATTTAATTAGTATCTGAGGCATGATTTCAACACAGGAAGATGAATCTACCTGACTTCAGAGCTGGTACTCTATTTACTGAAGCATTTAATTGCCAAAGCTTTACTAGAGGCAGAGCCTTTCTCTCTCAGCCTTAATGAGAAGGGTATGGGGAGAGAAAAGAAAAATATATCTCTTTCTATAAAGGGCCACTGACCAACAAGATAAGCAAGTCAATCAAGCACAAAGTAACTGGATTCAAGGTCTTTTAAAAATTATCTATTATTAGAAACAATTATACTCTGTTAACAAAAACAAGAGAATATATCTCCATGTAAAACCTTAAAATATGAACTATTTACATTGTGAACTAATTTGAAGTAATTTGAACTTGATCTAATTTACATTTAAAAATATGATAATATAAAATTTGACACTTTTGCTGAAGAAAGTTAAAATATTCAATTTACCCACTTTTAATATTAAAGACAAGCACATAAATATTCAATACACAAAATCAAGAATACAAAACATATGTCAATTTCATTTTCTGACCAATGTAGAGACAGAGGGATAGAAAAGAAATCAAAGGGATAAAAAGGAGAGAAAAAGCTTCAACAAGATTTAAACAAGCCAATCTACTCTCTTCACCCATAGGATGAAGTGAGTTAGGGTTAGAGATAATCCCCTTTAGCCCCTTCATTTCATAAAGAAGAAAAATCCTTAATATGGAACGTGACTTACCAGAGAAATAGCACAAGTAGCAGATAGAAGAACAGATTCTCCTGACTTCAAATCTACGCTGTAGTCCACTTCATCAAGTTCCCTCCTGTTGATGGTCACTTGATCTAGGGACATTAACTTGCTTCAACAAATTACATTTTTTTAAAAAAAATTCTTATGATCTCTCTAATAATTCAGCAATAGTTTTCTCTTTCCCCATCATTCATCCCACCCCAGAAAAAGATATGTTTTTATTTATAAATTTCAAAAATTATTCTAGAAAGAAAAAAGTTATCTTCATACTATTCTGAATGTAGGAAGGAGCAATTTCAACTCTATACAAAACTCTATGCTTTGAAATCTAGGAAGTTAATGAGAACTTAGCAGTGATTTCATTTTATTTTGACCTTCCTCAATGGATAGATTATTCTTTAAGGCAGATATTCTTAACTATTTTTTGTGTGTATCCTGAACCCTTTTGGCAGCCTGTGAAACCTATGGATCCCTTCTTATAGTAGTGTTTTAAAATTCACAAGATAAAATGCATAAGATTAGAAAAGAAACCAATTATACTGAAATACAGTTATCAAAAATATTTTTAAAAATATAAGTATATAGGCCTCATATTAAGAATTCATGCATTAAGGGGAATGATGCTCTCTCATTCACCATTGTCACAACTATTTTTTGAATAATTCCACAGGGCAGCTAGGAGGCATAATAGAGAACCTAGTGTCAGGAAGACCTGAGTTCAAATTCAGTCTTAGACAATGGCTGTGTGGTCCTAAGCAAGTCATTTAACCCTATTTGCCTCACTTTCCTCATTTGTAATATGAGTTGGAAAAGGAAATGGCAAACCACTACCATAACTTTGTCAAGAAAACCCCAAAAGAGATCACAAAGAGTCAGACATGTTTAAACAAACAGTAATTTATTTCATAGTTCAGTAAATCAATCAAAAACTTCTCTTTAGCATATCATGTGTCAGGCAGGGTACAAGGTGCTGGATATATGAATGCAAAAGTAAAGAACTTCCTTCCTTCAAGAAGGTTATATTTTACTGAGAGCATAAAAAAAAGTTTATAGATGAGTAAATATTGACTATATATGCATATAGACATGCATGTCTATATACACATATATTTGCATATTCACACATTTATACATGTGGGTCTTTGTGTGTGTGTGTGTGTGTGTGTGTTTTTCAAAATGCTTTGATGAAGGACACCTAAAGAAATCAGGCAAGGAGACCTCTTTTAGAGAAGATGCTTAGAGCTGAAAGTTGACAGGATTAACTGCAAGAAGCAATAATGAGAAGAGAAAATACTTAAAACGTGAGAATAGGAGACATATACAACAAAGTAGGCCTTTTTGGCTAATATCATAGAGTGTACAATTAGAAGTCTGAAGAGGTAAGCTGTAATAAGATAATGAAGGATTTTAAATGATAATTGAGTTTCTATTTTATCTCAGAAGCAATTGGGAGTCTTTGTAGTATTTTTTTTTTCCTAACAAAGGAATGCTATGAACAGACTCGCATTTGAAGAATAACAATTTGGCACTTGTATGGGAGAGAGTTTGAACAGGGGAGAGACTGGAAGAAGGAGATGAGACGGTTAAACTTAATGAGGGACTTAATTAGGTGGC
Source organism: Myrmecobius fasciatus (assembly GCA_023553655.1). Taxonomy (NCBI): domain Eukaryota; kingdom Metazoa; phylum Chordata; class Mammalia; order Dasyuromorphia; family Myrmecobiidae; genus Myrmecobius; species Myrmecobius fasciatus. The sequence continues at coordinate 74,561 of JAJPUD010005791.1, forward strand.
CATAGGTTGAGTAGAGAGAATGGGACAGATGTACGAATGTGAAGATGGTAGAACAAAATTTGATCATTCGATGAGGGGGACTACAGGGAAAGTGAAGAGTAGAGGATGCCTGCTCCAGGAAGTTGCAGTGTTGGCTGACTATAAAAATGGGGATACTCTTGACAGAAGAAGTTAGAAGGGTAAGATTAAGGTTAAAGATGATGAGGTCTGCTTGGGATGCATAGTATAATCAGGTGGATATAACCAGGAGTTACTAGAGATTTTGGAATGGATTCAGGAGATAAAGAGAGCCAGTAGATTTTGAAATTGACTCATCTCCATGGAGAGGAGAGGAGAACCAATGGACAATGACCAAATCACCAACAGAAAATGGAAATAGAACAGAGAACTAAGTCCAAAAAAGGGTCTTGGGACATACCTACACAAAAGAGAAGCAAAATAGAAGAGAAAACTGCAAAAGGAATTAAGAAGAATTAGTAAAAAAAAAAAAAAAAAGTAAGAAGAAATAATGATGTAATCTTAAAAATTAATGAATTTTTGCTTAAAAGGGTTACTGCATTAGAAATTAAAAGTGAAATAAAATATTAATTCACTTTAAAATAATAAACTATTTTATATGTTAAAATAAATATTTTTGTGAAAAATAATTATATTTTCCAAACCAAAAAAGATAGTGAAAACAGCAGAATTATTTTACATATTTTTGCAAGTCTCTTGTATGTCTGGAATAATAGAAGATAGTTGGATTGTCCTATCTACCTTTGCATTCAACCCATAATGTTGTTTTGGCTGAAGTAGGGGAAGAATATCTGACCTCATATAAATGCATAGCTAGAAAAAGAAAAAGCATTTTAATCGGCAAATAATTTCTTACTATTGTTATGAAAACAAAACCTACTTGAAAGGGCCTTCACAATGCCCAGTGGTAAGGCAGACCAAACTATGGCTACAATTGGTCTAGATCAGGGGTGTGGAATCTTTTTTTCTGCCAAAAGCCATTTGGATTCTAATAATATCATTCATGAACCATGCAAAATTATCAACTTAAATAATAAAACAGTTATAAATTGTTGTAACCAGCTTTCAGTTCATCATCACCTGTGTTTGCCTTAGCAAATAATTTCATAGGGCTTATACAGCCTGTTGGCCAGATGTTCCTGCTTCTGGTCTAGATAATTTCAGGGTCCCTTTCAACTCTAAATGCTAAGATTCTTTTGTTGGTACAACTACAAAGAGATTCAATAAACAAATGTTTTGACATTATTTGGATTCTTCACTATTCTTAGCTCTTCATTTGTTCTCATAAAATTTTCAGACGTTCCCTTCTAAATAAAATAACTACAGCAGACCACTAAAAAAAAATTGTTCCGTGGGCTAGAGCAATTATTGTTTCCTTACCACTATTCCAACCCTTGTGACTTCCCAATTCACTTGAATCCAAGTTTTCTAAGTTGTTTCTTCTCTCCTGTAAACTTGGATCACCTTCCCCATTTTACTAGTACCCTACAAATCAACAGACATTGTGCACAAAGTTGACAATTTGGGGCTGATATATGGGTTTTTATTAAATTTTCCAAGTTTAGATTCCAAGAAAAAGTCCCAGGTATAAAGAATCATGAAATGGACAAAATTAGACTGAGCTAATTGAGCTGGCATTATTTCTTAGAACTGGCTACAGTTGTAAGCTGTTTTGTCTAATAAATTATAAGGAGCATTGAGACTTATCTTCTGTTGTTAAAAGCCCTTTGACTACAGACTCCAAAGTAGTAAGTTCTATATCTCTTTTCTCCGACTGAGCTTTTTCAGAGAAGCCTGAAACTTTTCCCTTTTGGAACAAGGAGTCAATTTATCTTTATTTTAGACATTTGTGTTATCTTTCTTTAACCATAGACCTGTATTAGTCTGGGTATGCTTACTGGAAATGAAGTTTAAAAAAGACAACTAATGAAGAAATATCCCCAGAGGACAGAGAAAGAAATAGATCCAAGACTGATGTGTTTCTACCAGAAGTGCTGTCTCTAACTGGGGGCTTGGAGCTAACTAGAGAACAAAAAAGCCTTAGAGATACTTTGATGCTATTTGCCAGTATAAAGAAGTAATCTTCAGAACTTCCGGGGGGGCGGAGCCAAGATGCCAGAGTGAAAACGTGACTCTCTGCGTCTCCTCCGATCTTCTCTCAAACCAACAATAAAATAAGCCTCTGAACTGATATTCAAGTCAACGAATTCAGAAATATTTGGACACTGCTCTCTGAAGAACTTCATATCAGGTCTGTCTAACTCTGACAGAGGGGTAAACAAGCAGACTCGGATATAGGCCGGAAGTAAGGGTGGGACTCAGCTCAGCTCATCCTGGCAGAAACTCCAAACTCCAAATTCCAAACACCTGGAGTTTATCTGAGGCACTCGGGATACTCTGCCCTGATTGGGGGCAGGTGTTCTGGCAGACTTGCCTTGTTTAAGGAGTAATTCAGACTTAGTCCTAGCCCCCACCAGCCCAGCACCTTAAGTTAATTCACCGAATTGCCCCAGGGCAAAGAGCTTTAGCCGAGGTTTTTCCAAACCTTAAAGAGATATACACGCTGTCTAAAAAAAATGAAGAAGCAAAAGAGAGCTCTCACCATATACAGCTTTTATCGAGACAGAGAAGGGATGACCCCAGATCCTGAGGTTCCTTTAGACAAAACTCCAGAGGAAATCAGCAAGGACCATCACTGGTCCCCTTTTCAAAAGGCCTTTCTAGAAGATTGCATAAAGAACCTCATAAGAGAGCTGGAGGATAAATGGGAAAATAAACTGAAATCAGTGCAAGAAGGATACAATATCTTGCAAGAAGGATATGATGCCCTGCAAAAGAGATATGAAAAAGACACCAATTTATTGAAAAATAAAATTAGTGAAATGGAAAAAGAGTGCAATGAACAAAAAAATTCAATTGGCCAGTTACAAAAGGAGGTTAAAAAGATAACTGAAGAAAACAACACTTTAAAAATAAGAATTGAACAAATGCAAGTGAATGACTCAATAGGACTTCAAGAATCAGTCAAACAAAAACAAAAAATTGAAAAATTAGAAGAAAATATGAAATATCTCCTAGGAAAAACAACTGACTTGGAAAATAGATCTAGGATAGACAATCTAAGGATTATTGGACTTCCTGAAAG
>JAJPUD010005791.1:83403-137862 GCA_023553655.1 Myrmecobius fasciatus
CTAGAAAAAATAGTAGCAAAGTTCATTTGGAAGAACAAAAGGTCAAGGATTTCAAGGGGATTAATGAAAAAAAAGGCAGATGAAGGTGGCCTTGCTGTACCAGATCTAAAACTATATTATAAAGCTGCGGTCATCAAAACCATTTGGTACTGGCTAAGAAATAGAGCAGTCGATCAGTGGCACATGATAGGTTATCAGGATAATCTAGGCAATAACTTTAACAATTTAGTGTTTGATAAACCCAAAGACCCTAGCTTTTGGGATAAGTACTCACTATTCGCAAAAACTGCGGGGAAAATTGGAAACTAGTGTGGAAGAAATTAGGGCTTGACCCATACCTAACACCACATACCAAGATACGATCTAAATGGGTTCAAGATCTAGATATAAAGAGTGATTTTGTAAGCAAGTTAGAGGAACGTAATATAGTTTACCTCTCAGACCTGTGGAGATGGAATAAATTTATGTCCAAAGAAGATCTGGAACTCCTAATTGAACACCAGATGGATAATTTTGATTATATTAAGTTAAAAAGTTTCTGTACAAATAAGACAAATGCAGACAAGATTAGGAGGGAAGCATTAAACTGGGAAATCATCTTTACATTTAATGGTTCTGATAAAGGCCTCATTTCTACAATATATTGAGAATTGTCTCATATATATAAAAATTCAAGCTACTCTTCAATAGATAAGTGGTCAAGGGATATGAACAGACAATTTTCAGATGATGAAATTTTTAAAACCATCTCTAGTCATATGAAAAGTTGCTCCAAATCACTATTGATCAGAGAAATGCAAATTAGGACAATTCTGAGGTACCACTACGCACCTGTCAGTTTGGCTAAAATGACAGGAAAAGATAACGATGAATGTTGGAGGGGATGTGGGAAAACTGGGACACTAATACATTGTTGGTGGAACTGTGAAGGGATCCAACCATTCTCGAGAGCAATTTGGAGCTATGCTCAAAAAGTTATCAAAGTGTGCATACCTTTTGACCCAGCAGTGTTTCTATTGGGCCTATATCCCAAAGAGATCTTAGAGGAGGGAAAGGGCCCCACATGTGCAAGAATGTTTGTGGCAGCCCTTTTTGTAGTGGCTAGAAACTGGAAACTGAAGGGATGCCCATCAATTGGAGAATAGCTGAATAAATTATGGTATATGAATGTTATGGAATATTATTGTTCTGTAAGAAACGACCAGCAGCACGATTTCAGAGAGGCCTGGAGAGACTTGCATGAACTGATGCTGAGTGAAACGAGCAGAACGAGGAGATCATTATACACAGCAACAACAATAGTATATGACGATCAATTCTGAGGTCCATGGCTCTCTGCAAGAAAGAAATGTCTCAAACCAGTTCCAGTTGTTCACTGAAGAAAACCATATACACCGAGAGAGAGGGATATGAAATATGGACCACAATGTAAGATTTTCATGATCTCTATTGATGTTTGCTTGCATTGTGTTTCCTTTCTCTGGTTTTCTTTTTTTTCTTGTAGATAGGATTTTTCTTACACAACTTGTCAACTATTATTACATTATTAACATGTAGTGGACTTCCTGCCATCTAGGGAAGTGGAGGGGACTGGGGGTAAAAGTTGTAATAGAGAGCTTTGTAAAGATCAATGCTGGGGAACTACCCATACATATGTTATACAAATAAAAAGCTTTAATAAAAAAAATTTAAAAAATTAAAAAAAAAAGATTGATCACCATACCACATGCTACTTCACTTAAATTATTTAGATCAACTGTCTAGCTCTTCATTTATTTCATCTGAACAAGCATAGTTGAAAGTTCAGTTACAAATGGCATTTAATGTCTGTTTCTTCCTATTCTCCCCACCTTGTCCTCTAGCATCTTGACTGCAATATTACTAGCATCCATTAATAAAATATTTTGTAAATATTAAGTTAACTAAAATTTCAGTATAATTCCTTTTCTTTGTTCTTATATGTTTTTTTTCAATTATTTAAAAATGTTATTTGTCTATAGGTTTTACCAGAGCTAAAACAGTACTTGATACAAAAAAGGATTAAAAACTCACCTTTTAAAAGAAGCCAAGGCAGAACCAAGATGACAGAGTATAAGTTTTAACTTGGCTGAATTCATCCCCTCCAAATAACTTTAAAATAATTCCTCAAATCACATTTTAAAATGGCAGAGTAGAAGAAAAAAGTCAAAGTAAGGCATTTTTATACCCCAAAATAACTTAGAAAGTCCAAAAGAAAGGACCATGGCACCTAGGTTGAAGCTGGCCTTACTAGAAGCACCAATACTGGGCACCATGGCAGTAGCCATTAGCAATAGCAACTTTGGGAGCTCTCGCCCTAGAGACAGTGTGGAGGTTACAGGACTGTGCCAAATGAGGTTGCAGGAGACTCTGATGGCACAGGGTACAGCTGGTGCTGATTGGCAGCTGTATTGCCAATATGCAGTTTTGGATCATAGTTTTAGGGCAGAGAAGAGTGCTTGTAGTTTCTCACAAGAGAGTAGAGGCCCTAGTCACAGTCCCAGGGCTGAGAGAAATATTAGTGCTTCCAGCTGGAGAAGAGCTGGGGACCATATTTCAGTAACTTATAAGGAAACAAGCCCCATAATCTTAGATCCAGAGGGCAAAATAGCAATTGAAAATACCCACCAATCATATCCTGAAAGAGATTCCAAAATGAAAACTCCCAGGAATATTATAGTCAATTTCCAAAGTGACCAGATCAAGGAAAAGATATTGTAAGCAGCTGAGGGCAGGGGAAGTCAAATATTGTGGACCTAAAATCAGGATGATACAAGATTTGTAATTTTCACATTAAAGGAGAAGAGGCATTGAAATATATTTCTTAAGGCAAAGGAGTTAGGATTACAACCAAGAATGGCCTACCCAGAAAAATTGAGTATAGTCAATCCTCAACTTCATGGAGGGAAAAAATAAAAAAAATGTAATTGTTACATTGAAACTACAGAAAGTAGTGTTTCCCTCACAGACACACACACACACACACACACACACACAGAGTAATTTTTTGTTCCAAACAGCAGCTGTAGACATTCCAATATGAAGTTTATTTCACACTTTTATTTTCTTATTAAACCACATCACTGACTTTGTATATTTGAACTTAGATTCCAAAGGACTTGCATTATTCTTTGGAGACACAATTGCTACACTAAACTTGAGTTTTGAAGGCAAACAATGAAAATATTTAGTGAATTCATGGGCACTCTTTGAAACAATAGAGTGAACAAAACCAGTGAAGCACCTAGTAGGATATTAGCCACTCAACAAAATTTTGTGTATTGTGCCCCTCATTTTTTTTCTATTGCATATAGCTGTGAATGTGCAGTATTGCCAACACTAAAGTGAAAATGAGGTTACAAATAAAATCACTTGAATGCTTGAAATCAAAAAAGTTAAGCATGCAAATATTGAGGATTGATTATATAATCCTTCAGGGGTGGGAGGAGAGAATAGATGTTTCACGAAATAGAAGACTTTCAAGCATTCCTGATATAAAGACCAAAGATAACTAGAAAAAAATTAAATTCAGTCACAAGACTTTAAAGAAGCTTAAAAAGATAAACATGAAAGAGTAATCATAAGAGACAATGAAGCTAAACTTTTTACATTCCTATATGGGAAGATAAGTGTAACTCCTAAGAACTTTATAATTATTTGAACAATTAAAAGGAAACTACATAGAAAGAGGAAAGGCATGGATGTGAGTTACTTATTTTGAGATGTTTCCCGAAAAAAAGGAGAAAGAGATGCACAAAAATTGGAGAAGGGGAAAGGGAGAGGTAGAATGGGGACATTTTTCTCACATAAAAGAGGCATACAAAGAAGAGAGAGCTTTTTTAGTGAAGGAGGAAATAGTTGGGGATGGTAGGCAAATCTTGAATCTCACTCTCTTTTTTTTATTAAAAGCTTTTTATTTACAAAACATATGAGTGACTTTTCTACATTGACCTTTGCAAAAACTTTTTTTTTCCCCAAGCTTTTCCCCTCCTTCCCCTCACCCCCCACCCCTAAATGACAGGTAATCTAATACATGCTAAATATGTTAAATTATATGACAAATCCAATACATGTATACATATCTATATAGTTATCTTACTGCACAAGAAACATCCAATCTAGAAAGAGAAGAAGAAAAAAAAAAAAAACAACCTAAGAAGGAAAATAAAATGCATGGAAATATTCACAGAAAGCGTTAAAATGCTATGTGGTGGTCCGTATTCAGTTCCCACAGGCCTCTCTCTGGATGTATATGACTATCTTCATCGCTGAACAATAGGAACTGGTTTGAATCACATCATTGTTGAAGAGAACCATGTCCATCAGAATTGATCATCATATAGTCTTGTTGCTGTGTATAATGTTCTCCTGGTTCTGCTGATTTCACTCAGCATCAGTTCATGCAAGTCTCTCCAGGCCTCTCTGAAAACCTCCTGTTGATTGTTTCTTACAGAACAATAATATTCCATAACATTCATATACCATAATTTATTCAGCCATTCTCCAATTGATGGGCATCCTTTCAATTTCCAGTTTCTTGCCACTACAAAAAGGGCTGCCACAAACATTTTTGCACATGTGGGTCCCTTTCCCTCCTTTAAAATCTCTTTGGGATATAGGCCCAGTAGAAACACTGCTGGGTCAAATGGCATGCACAGTTTGATAACTTTTTGTGCATAGCTCCAAATTGTTCTCCAGAATGGTTGGATCCGTTCACAGTTCCACCAACAATGTATCAGTGTCTCAGTTTTCCCACATCCCCTCCAACAGTTATCATTATCATTTCCTGTCATTTTAGCCAATCTGACAGATGTGTAGTGGTATCTCAGAGTTGTCTTAATTTGCATTTCTCTGATCAATAGTGACTTGGAGCACTTTTTCATGTGACCGGAAATAGTTTCAATTTCTTCGTCTGAAAATTGCCTGTTCATATCTTTTGACCATTTATCAATTGGAGAATGGCTTGAATTCTTATATATTTGAGTCAATTCTCTATATATTTTAGAAATGAGGCCTTTATCAGAACCTTTGGATGTAAAAATATTTTCGCAGTTTACTGCTACCCTTCTAATCTTGTCTGCATTCATTTTGTTTGTACAAAAACTTTTTAACTTGATATAGTCGAACTTATCTATTTTGTGATTAATGATGACCTCTAGTTCTTCTTTGGTCACAAATTCCTTCCCCCTCCACAGGTCTGAGAGGTAAACCATCCTACATTGTCCTAATTTGTTTATAATATCATTCTTTATGCCTAGATCATGAATCCATTTTGACCTTATCTTGGTATATGGTGTTAGGTGTGGGTCAATGCCTAATTTTTTCCATACTAGTTTCCAATTATCCCAGCAGTTTTTGTCAAATAGTGAGTTTTTATCCCAAAAACTGAGGTCTTTGGGTTTATCAAAAACTAGATTACTATTGTCATTGAGTATTTTGTCCTGTGAACCTAACCTTTGAATGTCACTCTCAATGGAATTAGGTCCAAGAGGAAAGAAAATAGACACATTCAGTTGGATATAGAAATATATTTTACCTAATAAAAGGGGAAGGGACATAAGAAAAAAAGGGGATAAGGTAGAATGGGATAAATGGCAGGTTGAGAGGATTGGTCAGATGCAAAACAGATTTGGACAAGATAAAAAGATAGAAGGATAAATAGAAGAAAATAAAATGGAAAGAAATACACAGTAAACAAAACTGAATGCAAATAGGATAAACTAATCCATAAAAGAGGAGATAGCAGAATAGATTACAAGAAAGAATGTAATAATATGTTGCTTACAAGAAACACACTTGAAACGAAAAATGCAAACAAATTTAAAATAAAGGGCTAGAGCAGAATCTATTATGCTTCAACTGAAGTAAAAAGAAGGGGAAAAAAAGGAATAGTAATCATGATCTCATACCAAGTAAAAGCAAAAATAGACCCAATTAAAATGGATAACTAGGGAAATTGCATTTTGCTAAAAGGTACAATAGACAATAAATTAATATCAAAATTTTGACAGCAATTTTCTCATACCTATCAGAAAAAACAAATGATAGAGGGGGGAAGAGAAAAAAATAGGTTGTGCTGTGAATTGGTTCAACCATTCTGGAGAATAATTTGGAATTATGCACCCAGGGCCCAAAAACTGCATATTCTTTGACCTAGCAATACTACTACTGTGTCTGTCTGAAGAAATAAATGAAAAAGGGAAAGGACGTGTACATGCAAAAATATTTATAATAACTCTTTTTATGGTGTCAAAAATTAAAAATTGAGGGGATGCTCATCAATTGGGGAAATAGCTGAACGAAGTGTGACACATGATTGTGGCAGAATACTATTTTGCTGTGAGAACAATAAAGGGATGGTTTCAGAAAGAACATGCTAACATCTACATGAACTAATGCAAAGTGAAGTGAACAGAAACAGACTATTGTGAATAGTGACAGCAATGTTGCAATGACATTCAACTGTGAAAGATTTGGCTACTTTAATCAATATGATGATCCAAGACAATTCCAAAAGTCTTGTGATGGAAAAAAAAGTTATCCACATCCAGACAGAGAATAAATGAATTCTGGGTGCAAACTGTAGTAGAATTTTCTCTTTCTTTTTCTTTTTTGCATTATTGCTAATAGGGAAATAATGTTCTTCATTATTCCATGTGTATAATTGATATAATTTTGCTTATCTGCTCACTGGGTAAGGGCAGGAGATGAAGGGGAAGAATTTACAACTCAAATTGTAAAAGAAAAATATGTTTAAAATAAGTACATGTTTTTTAAAATATAAGAATTCCAACTTACCTCAATTCTCTAGGAAAATTTACAAATAGACATTCACTATTTATTGTTTTTGATACAAAAGCTACAGTGACCTTGATAGAGATGTGCTTTATTAAAAAAGTGAAAATCACAGATAAAGAAGTAAACAAAGCCCATAGGCACAATTTTATCTAAGCTAAGGGCATATACATAAAGAACAAGACTAAGGTATGCTCACACAGCCTAGAATGAGCTGATACATTCTGGACACCTTGACCCAGGATTTCTACATGCCTATAGCTTTGTGTTTTGCAAAAAGTCCATGAATTTCCTTCATACAAAATTTGCTTTCAGTCTGATCTACCCCACTGGGAGCAATTATATTATTATTAAGCTGACTACTTAAAAATCTAAGTGTTCATAAGCTAAGTTAAAGCCTGCTGGAAAATCATTTGTGTCTGAACAGTGAAACTTCATAATCAGATTCTAATGTTGTCTAATGTTTTGATAGTGTCAGAGTCACACAGAAGTATATGCAAGTAGCAAGACTGCCACTGGCAAAGAATAATAAGTTTATAACATTTACATAGAGATGAAATTTGCCTTTGCCTTCTAATTGTTATCATTCTATCATGCTTGTAATGTTCTTATAAGAAGGTTGATTTATGTGACCCATCACCTAGCTAACAATACAATACAGGGAACATCAAGGTTTTCTCACCACAATACAATGAATGGAGGCTTTTAGATAAATATCAGTGAATTTAGTGACCCTTTTTCAATAGTAACAGAGAGATTTTTATAAGCCACCTTTTAAGGTAACTTCTGTTAAGCCTTTTAAGCTTGGTGGCAGCACAAGTGGGACTAAATTCTCTTATATGGTTTTAGGTACAATTTTTTCATATCACAGACCTGTGTTTTTCATGAATTTTTGATGTACTTTAAAGTACAATATTTAATACACATGTATCACCCAATGGATCCAATGTTGATGTACAAATTGAAGATAGTCTAAACAAGTACTTTAGCCACAAAAAGGAAGAGAAATAGAGGATAATACCTACCAGCATTAAATAAATCAAGTAAGCATTTTTAGAAGATGCAAGAGATATGGACATGTTGGCACACAGTAGACAAGCAGCCAGTAGACAGAGAAATATGGAAGATTAATAAAAGAGTGGGGATGATAAAAAACAATCTTCTGGAGAAAATAGGATAGAATGGGATGATTTGTATATGCACAAAGATTTGTCTTAGAAAGAAGGGCCACTTCTTCATATGAGACACTCTTGATGGAAGAGATAGTGGGAGAAAGTGTCTATCTAAACAATGTTAGATAAGGAGTAAGGGAGAAGAAAGAGCACATAGATCATTTTCAGTCAACAAATATTTATTAAGGTTTTTTTTGGTTTTTTTTGTTTTTGTTTTTTTTTTTTTTTTTTTTGTTAGTGAAAGACAAAGCAATGTTTTGGGAAAATGTAGGAAAAGGGTTTGAAAAATTTTGGGAAATGTGCTATAAATTTCATTTTCTGTTTTCATATCTTTGCAGAACCATTTTTCATGCTTTAACTGCATTCTCTCCTTATCTCTACCTCATCAAATTCTTGAATCCACTTAAAAGTCTTCTCTTATAAGATGATTTTTTGACTCCTCCTAATTATTAATACCATATTTTCAAATTTATTTTATGTATTTATCTGCTTATATATTATATCTCCCAATTGAATGTAAGCTCCTTTGAAAGTAGGTCCTTTTGGGGCAGCTAGGTGGCCCAGTGGATAGAGTACTAGCCCTGAAGTCAAGAGGATATGAGTTCAAATCTGGTCTCAGACATTTAACATTGCCTAGCTGTGTGACCCTGGGCAAGTCATTTAACCCCAATTACCTCAGAAGAAAAAAAAAAAAGTAGGCCCTTTTGTTTTGTTTTCATTTTTGCCTTTGTATCTCTAATGCACATAGTTGTTATTTAACAAATGCTTATAAAATTAAATTAATGTACAGAATACATTTTTGGAAAGTCTTAAGTGCCACATAAATGGCAGCATTACTATTTAACTCAAAAGAGTTTCTGCTTCCATTTTACTTGTTTATAAAAGATAAGACAAAATGGGAACCTAATTGGACATAATTCATAGATAACCAAATTGTGGATTTTTATCTGGATAGTTCCAATTATGATGATGAAAATCTGCTTTTTAAATGTATTTTTAAATAGGTGAAAAAAGTTCTCATTTGAACAAATTAATACTAATCTGTATCCAAGTAACCAACTTTGTACTGTAGAAATAGTTATGTTGTATCACACCATATCACAGAATATTAGAACTGGTCAGATTCTGAAAAATCTTTTAGTCTAACTAATCAATTTATTTTTGAAAACAAAACCCAGAAAATTGATGTATTTTGTATGAGGTAACTTAGCTTCTTTGTGGTAGGGCTTGAATCTAAATCTATGTCTCAAGACTCCTAGTCCAGGGCTCCTTGCATTAAACCATCTTTAACCCCTTCAATACAATCCAAGAGATATTTATTAAATACTAACCTACACCGTACACAATAATAATAAGTGGCTAAGTATAGTCATATGGAATTCTTAGATAATATTTTCTTTAAGGTGGAGACGTGCATATTTTATAATGATATCTAATTCAGGTGTCAACAATCCTTCCAAAGTGATGTACCAAGGTTACAGGCCCCATTCTTATATCTGAGAACTGACTACTTACCACTTCTGGAAAGGGCAATAATTCAACAATCAATAAACAACCAAGAATTTATTAAATTTCTACCATGTACCATACATTTGCTAATTACTAAAGATAAAAAGACAAAGACTAGGGGCAGCTAGGTGGCACAGGGAATAGAGCACTAGCCCTGAAGTCAGGAGGACTTGAGTTCAAATGTGGCCTCAGACACTTAACACTTCCTATCTGTGTGACCCTGGGCAAGTCACTTAACCCCAATTGCCTCAGCAAAAAAAAAAAAAAAAAAAAAAAAAAAAAAAACCTGAAACAATTGCAAAGGTCTTAAATTATAAAAGAGGAAATTACAAATATATTCAGAATCAATATAAATAAATGAATATAAGGTAATTTTATACATACGGTAATTTAGAAAAAATGGTACTGGTAACTGAGGGATTAAGGAAAGTTTTCAAGCAAAAAATTTCTTACGTATTAAAGGAAAGGAACTCTATGAGGCAGGAGTACAGAAGGGGTGATTCTACGTATATGGGAGCATAAGTACAAAGACATGGAAAAAGAATATGGAGTGCTATTTGTGAGGAACAAAGAAGTTTGGTCTGAAGAGAGTGCGGGTTAAAAACTAATGTCAGGGCAGCTAGGTGGCACAGTGGTTAGAGCACCAGCCCTGAAGTCAGGAAGACCTGAGTTCAAGTCTGATCTCAGACACTTAACATTCCCTAGCTGTGTGACCCTGGGCAAGTCACTTAACCCCAACTGCCTAAGCAAAAAAAAACAAAAACAAACAAACAAAAAAAAAAAACTAATGTCCAATGAGACTAGAAAGACAGACTGAACAGGTTGCAAGAGCTTTAAAAAAAATTTTAAAGAGTTTATATTTGATTCTAGGGACAATAGCAAGCTACTAGGCTTGATAAAGGAGAAGAGTTACATCAGACAAGAAATTGGAAGCCAAGATACTGGAGTAAAAGAAGCACTCGTGCTAATTTTCCCAACATTCCCTTCCAATAAACTTTAAAATAACGCGTTAAATTGATTACTGAAATGGCAGAGTTAGCCAAAGATCAGGATGATAACTTCTAACCCAAGACAACTTTGAGGATAACATGAAAGATCTGTGACATGGGAGAAGAAGTTGGCCCAGAGCACCTATGGATGAAACACCTATGGATGAAGCAACAGATGTTTCAGCACTTAGGAGGATCTCAAACCAAAGATAGTAAGAGGATCTGGCAACTGATCAGCAAGAGATTATAGAAGGCTCCTATACTAGCATTGGAAGTCAGACCAGATGCTGTTTGGCAAATCTATTTCCTGTACTTATTGCAGGTCATAGTCAAGGATCCAGAGAAGCATTTTCATTCAAGAGGGAGCAGAAGCTTTGAAGAGAAGTACTGCTTTTCATCAGAAGGATTTAGAGACTCTTAAGAAATAGTTTGATACAATACCATCCTATCTTCTCATTCTTGTGAAACCAGAAACAATACCTAAATTTAACATGATGTTTAAAGTCAAGAAAAAGAGTGGAAAATGAAAACAACAATGGCAACAAATAAAAATCTATCATGTTGTCAGGGAAAGGCAAGATATAAACTCAAAAGACAATGAAGTCAAAACAACTACAAGCAAAACCTCCAAAGGAAAAAAAAACGTGAACTGAATTCGAATACAACGAATACAATTCCTAGAAGAGTTTAAAACATTGATTTTCAAAATCAAACAAAAGTAGTAGAGGAAAATTAGGCAAAGAAATTAGAACAAAGGAAGAAAATTGTGAAAAGATAATTAACAGATGGTAAAAGAGGCACAAAAATTAGTGAAGAAAATAACATTTTAAAAATAGAATTGGGGGCAGCTAGGTGGCGCAGTGGATAGAGCACCAGCCCTGAAGTCAGGAGGACCTGAGTTCAAATCTGGTCTCAGACACGTAACAGCTGTGTGACCCTGGGCAAGTCACTTAACCCCAATTGCCTCAGCAAAAAAAAAAAAATAGAATTGGCCACTGAAAAAAAATAAATTTTTAATTAGTGGAAGCTAAGCAAGTAGATGCTAATGACTCCATGAGATATAAAGACTCAATAAAACAAAGTAAAAAAAAGAAGATGCAGAATTGGAAGAAAATTTGAAATATCTCATCAGAAAAGCAATGGATTTGGAAAATAGAGGAGACAATTTAAGAATTATTGGATTATCTAAAATCCATGAAAATCAAAGAAAGAGCCTACACATCATATTCTAAGACATATCTAGGAAGAACTGCTTTAATAACCTAAAACTAAAGGGTAAAAATAGAAATTAAATGAATCTATCAGCCCTAAGAATCTTTGATCCTAGAGGCAATAAGGAAGCTACTAGATGATAAAGGAAGAGAGTTATATTGTAAGATCTACTCCTAAAAACATCAGAAGCCAAGATAAATGCAATAGAAGCAACACTTACAACAACTTTCCCAACATTCCCTTCTAATAAACTTTAAAATGATACCTTAAAAAAGATCTCAAAATAAAAACTCCCAGAAATGTCATATACTTTTAAGTTAAATCCCAGAATTCCCAAATCAAAGAAAAATACTGGTAGCAAACCAAAAGAAATTATTCAAATATCATGGAACCATTGTTAGGATGAACCAAAATTTAGTGACCTCCACATTAAAGAAGAGAGCTTAGAATATGATATTCCATTCCCCAGTTGAAAAATGCCAAAAGATATAAACAGACAATTTTCAGATGACAAAATTAAAGCCATTTATAGTAATATGGAAAAAAAATGCTCTAAATCATTATTGATTAGAGAAATGCAAATTAAAACAATTCTGAGATGCCACCTCACACCTCTCAGATTAGCAAAGATGAAAGGAAAAGATAACAATAAATGTTGGAAGGGAAGAGGAAAAACTGGGACACATGCATTGTTGGTGGAGCTGTGAAACAATTCAACCGTTCTGGACAGCAATCTGGAACTAAGCTCAAAGAGCTACAAAACTGTGCATACCCTTTAACTCAGCAGTACCACTACTGAATCTATATCCCAAGGAAATCATAAAGGAGGAAAAAGGACCCACAGTGCAAAAATGTTTGTAGCAGCTCTTTTTGTGGTAGCAAAGAATTGGAAAAAGAGTGGATACCCATCAATTGGGGAATGGCCAAACATGATGTAGTACATAAGACTCAACAGAAGCATGAAAAGGTAAAAGTGAAAGAGAAATCATAAGGGACTCAGTAAAGTTAAACTCTTTTTCTGTAGGGGAACATGATACATGTAACTTTTAAGAATTTTATTATTAGGTATTTAGAAGGAATAAAGAATGATTATACTAAAATAATGGATTATATGGAAATAATGCAAAAAAAAAAAAAGAAAAGAAAAAAACTGATAGATAAGAAAAAGGAATTCCTTGGGAGAAAGAGATATGGAGAGGAAGAATGGGGAAAATCATATCACATTAAAAAGGCATTAAATTTTTAAATTTTAATTATTCATTATTTAGAAATAATTTTGATTATTTAATTAATAATTAGTTATTAATATAAAATAATTTAAAAGGCACATTTTTTTAAAATCACATAAAGAAGGAACAGCTTTTACAGTGGGGTGGAAATGAGGGATGGGGCAATCTTTGAACATCCCTGATATAGACAATGAAATCATACTAATTGGAGGCCTCAATTTTCCTCTCTCAGAGGTAGGTCAATCTAATCATTAAAGAAAGAAATAAGTTATAAAAGTTAGATATGATAGACATGTAGAAAACTGAATGGGAGGAGAAAGGAGTATACTTTTTTCTCAGCTGTACATGACAATTTCACAATAACTAACATGCATTAGAGCATAAAAACTTTACAAACAAATGCAGAAAATCTGAATTACTGAATGCAAGCTTTTCAGATCATTATAAAACAGGAAGCATATTCAATAAAAAGACATTGAAGGACAAATAAAAACTCATTGAAAACTAATTTAATCTTAAAGAATGAGCAGATCAAAGAACAAATCATACAATCAATAATTTCAATAAAGAGAATGACAACAATAAGACAGCATTCCAAAATTTGTGGGATGCAGCCAGGGAAATACTTAGGGGAAAATGGATATTTTTAATTATGTATACTAATGAACAAGAGAAAGAGCAGATTAATAAACTGGATGTGCAACCAAGAAAAATAACACTAGAAAAATAAACAATATAAAACCCTCAATTAAAAATACCTAAATAATTCTATCTTAGAAAAAAAGAAAGTGAATAAATCATCAATGAGCACACTAAGAAAAGCTTCCCAGAATTAGATGGACTTATAAGTGAATTCTCCCAACATTTAATGAAAAATTATATGGTATACTATATAAGCCATTTGAAAAATAGGTAAACAAACAATCCTACTGAATTCTTTTTATGACACAAATATGAATTTGATATCTAATCCGGGGTAAAAATAGGGAAAGAAAATTATAGATGAATTTCCTTAATCAGGATTGATGAAAATATTTTAAATAAGATACTAGCAAGAAGATTACATCAATATATCACAAAGATCATATACTATGACAAGGTGGGATTTATGGCAGGAACACAGGACTAGATCAATATTTTTTAAAAAAACTTTAAGAAGATTTGACCATAGCAATAATTCCCCCAAGCCATGTAAGCATGTCAATAAATACAGAAAAGGCCTTTGACAAAATACAACACTCATTCCCATTAAAAATACTAAAAATGGAGCAGCTGGGGGCACAGTGGATAGAGCTCCAGCCCTGAAATCAGGAGTACTTGAATTCAATTCTGGTCTCAGACACTTAACACTTCCTAACTGTGTAACCCTAGGCAAGTCACTTAACCCCAATTGACTCGCAAAAAAACAAAAACAAAAAACAACAACAACAAAAAAAAAATGCTAAAAGTCACAGGAATAAATTAAGGTTTTCTTAAAATAAGAAATAATATCTATCTAAAAACAAGGGCAAGCATTATCTATAATGTGAGTAAGTTTAAAGCCTTCCCAATAAGATTGGGGTAAAGCAATGATGAAGTTTTCTCAATTAGATCAAGGGTAATAATGATGCCGTTGTCACCAAAATTATTTAATATTGTACTAAAAATGCTAGCTATAAGACAAGAAAAAAGTTTAAATAATAAAAATAGCCATAAAGAAATAAAACTACTACTCTTTGTAGATATCATTGTATACTTAGAGAATCCTAAAGAAACAGCTATAAAATTAGTTTAAAAATTAACAACTTCAGCCAAGTTGTACAATGTAAAATAAGCCTACACAAATATCAACATTTCAATTTATTACCAACAAAGTCTAACAGCAAGAAATAGAAAGAGAAATTCCATTTAAAATAACTGTAATCTAAGATACTTCAGAATATACCTGCCAAAACAAATCCATAAATTATATGAGCATAATTAAAAAATACTTTTCACATAAAGAAAGACAACTCTAACCAATTTGGTGAAAAACTAATTGCTCATGGGTAGAACAAGTCAAAATCATAAAAATGACAATTTTCCCAAACATAATTTACTTATTCAATGCAATACCAATCAAACTACCAAAGAATTATTTTAAAGAGCTAAACAAGCAAACAAAATCCATAGCAAAATTCATCTAGAAAAGCAAAAGGTCAAGGATGGGAATTGACAGAAAATAAATAGATGCCCAACAATTGGAGAATGGCTGAATAAATTATGTATATGAATGTCATGGAATATTATTGTTCTATAAGAAATGACCAGCAGGATAATTCAGAGAGGCTTGGAGAGACTTGCATAAACTGATGCTAAGTGAAATGAGCAGAATCAAGAGATCAATATACATGGCTTTCCTCTAATTTTGGCAGTATTGGATTTATTTGTACAAAAGCTTTTGAATTCCATGTAATCAAAATTATCCATTTTATTTCCCACAATCCTTTCAATCTGTTACTTGGTCATAAATTCTTCCCTTATCCACAGCTCTGACAGGCACATTTTCCCATGGAATCCTAATTTTCCAATACTGCCAAAATTAGAAGGAAAGCTGAAAACTTGTAGAGGGTAGGAAGATTTACATTGTTTCTCTGATAAAATCTTGTTTCTTAAATATATAGAGAATGAAGCCAAATTCATTTTTAAAAAATAAGAGCCACGGGGCAGCTAGGTGGAATAGTGGTTAGAGCACCAGCCCTGAAGTCAGGAAGACCTGAGTTCAAATCTGTTCTTAGACACTTAATATTCCCTAGCTGTGTGACCCTGGGCAAGCCACTTAATTTGCCCAATTGCCTCAGAAAAAAAAAAAAAAAAAAAAAAGCCATTCACCAGTTGATAAATTATAAATATATATGTATATATACTATATATAGGGACTTTGCAGAAAAAGAAATCAACTCTATAAATAGTTACATGAAAAAATGCTCTAGATTGCTACTTATTAGAAAAATCCAAATTAAAACAACTCTGAAAAACCACCTCACACCTATCAGATTGTCTACATGACAGAAAAAGAAAATGGCAAATACTGGAGAGGATGTGGAAAAATTAAGACACTGAGGGACACTGGTGGAATTGTGTACTGCTCAAATCATTCTGGGGAAAAGTTTGAAATAATGCCCAAAGGTATATAAAAGTACTTGCCTTTTGACCCAACAATATTATTACTAGGTCTCCATTGCAAAAATTGTTTGTTTGTTTATTTTTAAGGAAGAGAATCTATATGTACAAAAATATTAAAGCAGTTGTTTTGGTGGTGGCAAAATTTCAAATTTGAAAGAATCAACTGGGGAATGGCTGGACAAGGTGTGATATATGATTATGATAAAATACTATAGTGCTATAAGAAATGAATAGCAGAATGTTTCAGAAGAACCTGCAAAGAATTATATAAACAGACACAAGGTGAAGCAAGCAGAACCTATAGGACATTATATACAATAACAACAATATTGTAAAATGATCAATTATGAAAGACTAAGCTACTCTGATAGATACAATGAGCCAAGACATTTCTAGTGGCTGATTTCTATTAATCTTCAGGATATTCTCCTTCTTTCCTCAAAAAATTTATTATCTGGTTCATAATCTTTCCTCACCAACTTCTGCCATCATTCTAGGAGACTTTAATATACATAATCATGGTCCTCCCTCAAATATCCTAGCTTCCAATTCCTAATCATTTCCCATGACCTCCTTTTCTATCACAAAGATAGCTATATCCTTTATTTATTATTATTTTTTTTTTACTAGCCTCAATTGCTACCTAACCTTAATTACTGAATGGGCATGGTCTTGGTCAAACTGAAACCTGTTGAAGATCTTATCTTAAAAAGCTCAAGGTCTCCCATTTAATCCAGGACCATCTCCATTCATCTTGATCTATATCTTGCCATTGAGCTCAGATGGTTTTGGAGGGGAAACTGAGGCAGGTGTCATGTCATCACCTTCCTAATGTCTTGGTTCTCTTCGAGAATTGTGAAACAACAATAGGACCCATGATGAGAAATGCTATTTCCAGAGAGAGAATTGATGAACTCTGAATAAAGATTGGCACATACTATTTTAAACTTTATTTTTTCTTAGGGTTTTTTGTCTCTTTTGCAGTATTACTAATATGGAAATATATTTTACATGACTTCCTATGTATAACTCATATCAAAATGCTTGTTTTCTCAACTGGGCAGAGGAACAGAAGAGAAAGAGAAAATGCAGAACTGAAAGTTTTAAAAATGAATGTTAGAAATTATTACATGTAATTGGGAAATATTAATGAAAAATGAAAAATATTTAAAAAAAAACATATTGGCAGGAGCAGCTATATGGCACAGTGGATAGAACACCAGCCCTGAAGTCAGAAGGACCTGGGTTCAAATGTGGTCTCAGACACTTAACACTTCCTAGCTATGTGACCCTAGGCAAGTCAACCCCAATTGTCTCAGCCAAAAAAAACAAAACAAAACAAAAAAAAAAACATTGGCAACAGTGTGGAAAATAAAATGAAATATGGAGAAACATTTAGGAGGTTGTAATAATCTTGCTAAGAATATAGGAAAAATTCTCTAAATCACTAATGGTTAAAGAAGGGAAAACTAAAATAAAGTTCTATTTCACACTCTTTGGATTAGCAAAATTGACAAAAAAAGGAAAAGAACAAATATTGAAAGGGATGTACTAAAACAGTTGCATTAATACACTAATGGTTAAATGTGAACTGGCCTAGCTATTTAATAAAATAATTTGGAAATATATCCCCAAAGCTGCTAAAACTGAACATAGTGACAAAAAAAAAAAAAAAAAAAAATTAAAGGCAAATCTGTCAAATGGAGAATGGCTAAAAAAAGTTTGGGTTATATATGTGATAGAAAACAATTGTACAATAAAAATGGTGGAGATAATTTCAGAGATAGTTGGGGAGACTTTTAAGAAGTGATTTAGACTGAAGTAAACAGAACAAGGAGAGTCACTTATATGATAGTGACAAAATTATAAAGACAAACAACTTTGAAATCCTTAGGACTTCTTACCAAAGATTAATTAACAGAAAATCCAGAGGACTCAAAATGAAGCATGTTACCCACATCCTGATAAAACAAAAACAAAAACAAAAACAAAAAAACAACTTGATGTATTTATGGTATAGATTAAGATTTTTTTTTGGACATGGACAAAATCGGAATTTTATTTGCTTGATAATATATATATATATATATATATATATATACACACACGCAACCATTTCTTTTCTTTCTTTCTTTTTGGTGGGGATTTGTTTGTTTGTGTTCTTAATCTTTTGTGGGAATGAGAAATGAGATGAAGAGATTGCAATCTGAAAACGAAAGAAAATTTAATTTAAAAAAAAAAAAAAAAACTAGGCAAGAGGAGATGAGGACCTGAATTAAGGTGATAACTTTGTCAATACAGAAAAGGGGTCAGATGCAAGAGATGTAAAATTAGAAATTTGGCAGTTTAGCTAGATGAGATGAGCAATTAATAATAATGCCAAGGTTATAAAACTTGAAGGATGATGGTGCCTTGAACAGAAGTAGGGGAGTTTAGAAGAAATTAGGGAATGAGATGAAAAGATAATGAATTCAATTAGGGCCATGCTGAGTTTGAATATTCTCCAGAATATCCAGTCTCAAATGTCCAAAAGGCAATGGATGATACAGGTTTGAAGCTCAAGGAAAAGACTGGGGATGGAGATACAGTTATAAATATAATGATATTGGTATAAAACTAGATAGAATGAGATTGGAATGACTAACATTGTGATGTCACTTTGATCCTTTTCAAGCAGACAGATAAAACAACAAGAGTGAACAAATAAGGTTCTATAATCAAATGATCAATAATCAAAACTAATATAAATGGCTATGAGCAAGTATCATTGCCTCTAATACCTCTCTATAATGATGCATTGCTAACTTGCTTGGGTGAACAGACAAGGCACATTAGGAATTCTTTGTATTGATGACATTCCAAGTCAAAACAAAACAAAACAAAAAAATGAAAAATTTCAGAGAAACAGTAAGATCAAATCCACTGAAAAGTTAATGCTCACAACTAGCTAAGAGTTTAGAAATAAAGGCAATAGAATAGCTAATTTTTTCTTGCTAAAGTTTGGCTTTGGAGTCACATCTAGTGCTTTCATTAAAAAAAAAATACACAAAATTCTGTCATACAAATGGGCATGTGAGGAAATACTCTATGGGAAATCAGTCGGTCATCATCCAGAACCCATGATTGCCCTATCAGCTTCCATAAGAAATAGGTAGGTCCTTTAACAATGCTGCAAAATGTATATATCATTTGACGATAGGAAGATTCTCTTCCTATTGATAGCTTTGTAAATGTTCGTTTATATGTATAATTTTAATCTGTCCCACTGAAAACTTCTGAGATATCTACCATATTTATATGAAGTATTTCTGTTATTAGTCCTGAAGGATGTTTTAAAGACACTTTCCACTAAAATGAATTCAAGATGACAAACACCCTTAAGAGCTCTGACTGATAATTCCAAGTGGCATTTTGTTTGTCTTTTACAAAAATTATCCTTGTGACTCTTGCTCACATTCCTTTCACCTCATCCCTACCACAAACCTATCCAAGCCCAGGAGCATATATGTGGTTAATTATATTGCCTGCACCTGTTTTCCCAGACAGTCACCAGCAGCCCAATGTTTCAGTAGTGGTAGAGGCTTTGTGTGCTGCTAAGCTATAAACCTGTATTCTAGGGACAACCAGAGACTCTTTTGCTTTCTGGGCTAACAGGAACAGGAACCAATTTAACCACTCCATGGCAAAAACCTCCTCCAGCCAGTAGTTGCCAGATTTTCATTTTTGCAGAAGGCACCACGTCCTGTGCTTTCCTATGCCTCCCCTACCAAGGTAGGTCCTGGGAGGCTATCTATAAAAATGTGCTACATAGTTTGGCTTCTACTATGTCAGACACTCAAACCTCAGGGCTTGTCACTGCCTTCTAAGAGAGAAACTCAGTTCATAACTTGTGACTCAGCCCTGGGAAAATTACACCTTCTGTCAACTGCAGTTATTGCAATCCCTTTCACTGTGGAAAAGTACAAGTTCTCTAAAAGCTTCAGAAATCAGGTTAAATGATAGAGAGGAAGGCACTTCTTGAATACTGCTGGTTTTATTATGCCAATCATTAGTATCTTTAGCAAAGATAAGAGAGTAAAGGATAAAGGAAAATAAAACATTTGCATAATACCACTTTAGAACAACCCCAATTCATAAGATAGAGCCCTCAGAAAATTTTACCTCAGGTGCAAGTTTTTCTATGGGTACACAACCTTCTAAAACTACAACCCACAAACCTGTATCCATGTGGTTTTTGACAGAAAGAGTACACAATCAGTTTAAAGCAAATGTTTTTAACAAAATTTCATAGTAAGAAAAATAATAGGGACAGCTAGCTAAATGACACAGTGGATAGAGCACTAGCCCTGAAGTCAGGAGGACCTGAGTTCAAATGTGGTCTCAGACACTTAACACTTCCTAGCTGTGTGACCCTGGGCAGGTTCTTAACTCCAATTGCCTTGGGGGGGGGGGGGGGGGGAAAGAAAAGAAAAAGAATAACACAATGCTTCTCTAAATCTCCCACAAATACATAATGCAGTAGTGGGAAGAGTATATTTATATAAGACACATTTGGAAAGGCACATAGGCAGTGCACATGTATAGTCAAAACACATACATGGCAGAACAACTCCAACCTACAATGTGGTTGGGCCATTGAGTTTTTCTAGTAATGTCAACACAAACTACCCATTCTGCTTCCTATTTTTTTTTTTTTTTGCTTATCTCATGGTCCCCACTAAGTGAACCTTGAAGTTTCATAGTAGTATCCAACACTACTATGCTTAATACTGTTCTTTTCCAAGCCAGAAGTTTGCTATTCTTGGACTTGTGATCTCTACTAGATACTATTATTTTAGGCATATTGTTCCTACCATATTCCCTCTGTTTTACTCCCTCAAATTTAGGCTTAACAAAAATCTTTCCTGGCTGTTTATCAAGGAAAGAACCAGCACTATCATGTTCCTTCAGTTTAAATAAGGTCAAAGGACTTTTCCCCAGCTGTTTTTCAAAAGCAAAAACCATGACCTGGGAACACTGAAAAGTTTTTCTTCTAAGGACTTACTTAGTCCCTTCTGTCACAAATCTCTCTGTATCCTAAAGTAAGCATTCCATATACTTTGCTTTCCCCTCCCTGCCCAAAGGCTAGATTATCCTGATACATTGGAATAAGTACTGGATTTGGAGTCAAAGAGTACGGTTTCAAATCCCTCCTCATAATTTTTCTACTGTGTAACTTCAGGCATATTATTTAACCTTTTTTATTTGTTTGTTTTTATTCTGTTTGTTGTTTGTTTTGTGGGAGGCAATTGGGGTTAAGTGACTTGCTGGGTCACACTGTCTGAGGTCAGATTTTAATTCAAATCCTTCTGACTTCAGGACCTGTGAAATAATTTTACCTTAAGAGTTAGGTGGTACAGTAGTTAGAGTGCTAGACCTGGAATCAAAAAGACTTAAATTCAAATCTGGCCTTAAATACTTACTATCTGTATGATCCTAAATAAGTCATTTTTACATCTCTTTTCTTCAGTTTCTTAAACTATAAAATGAGGAGATCATAATAGAACATGTTTCAGGATCATTATGAGAATCAAATACAATAATATTTACAAAGCACTTAGCACAGGACCTGGAACATAGGAGGTATTTTATAAATGTTTATCTCCCTCTTTTTTTTTGCCTTGGGGTTTCAGTTCTATAAAGTTAAGAGACTGGATTACATGGCCCTGAGGTTTTTGCTATCTCTGGATGAGGGGTTCTTAACTTTTTTGGTTTTGTGGGCCCCCTTGGCAATCTAGTGAAGCCTGTAGATCCTTTTTCAGAGAAATATTTTTAAATGAATTCAATAAAATACATAGGATTACAATAGAAAACAATTATCATCCAAGTTCATGAACCTCTTGAAATCTATCCATGTTCCCTAAAGGAGGGTGGAGTTAAGAAAGCTAATTCTAGTTCTTTGATTTTTTTTTTATCCTATCATTCTAAACTATGAAATGGTTTTTTTTTCCCTTTAACTACTTATCAGCTTTAGAGTTTATGCTTCTTCAAGCCTTAAAATCTAAGTCTTCCATCCTCACATGGAAATGAATCAATAGCAAGTTGAGGGGGATGGAGGAGTAAGACAGACATAAGCTTATCCCACAGGGTAAGGTCATTGTTTTTGCTTTCTACCTAACCTCATTCTTAGCTTTGCATGTTGAGTTAGAGCCAGCTTTCAAAGTTTAGAGAAACATGTAGCCTTAGCTCTAGCATATCCTAGTTTAGCATCAACAAGATATCCCTAAGCAGAGGGATACTCAATATTTTGTTCAATGCCATCTCATATAAAAGGTCCTTCCTCATCTCCTTGATTATTACTGATCTGCCCACCCAATGACTGTATTTGTTCTGGACATACTTATTTGTATGCATTTTTTTTTCATTATGATAGAATGTAGGGACAAAGACTGTTTCTCTTTTTTCTTTCTTTCTTTTTTTGGGGGTCTTTATATTCCCACCATCTAGCCCAGTGGCTGAAACATTGAAGGTGCTTTATAAATGTTTGTTGAATGAATTACTAAACTTAATTAAATTCTAAGCTGATTGAAAGTATACACAGTAGTGTTAGTGTATATACACACATATAATCCTTTGTTATGCTTTAGATTTCAAATTATTTGCTTCAGTAATTTCTGTCTTGGATTTGTTGTTGTTGCTGTTTCATTCTTTATTTTAGAAGAAAAAAAATAGCATGAGGTTGGGCTTAGGTGTTCGACTGTGACTGATCAGTTCAATATGAATTTGGAAGACTCTACCACTGGTCAGAACAAGTAGTTCATTAGAACATTTGGGGTGGAGATGTCTCTGGATTTGTAACTTCATGTTTCCTTTGATTCTGCTTTGCTCATGGAGAACAGCTCCTTCTTTAATGTAGACATGCCATGTGGGGTGGTCCTGTACCAGTGTTACCCATGTCTCACAACCAATACTAACATTCTTCAGAGAGATAGTGTCCTTGTACCACTTCTGTGAGCCCTTATCTTGTGTGAGTTCTCTGTAAAATAGACTTTTAGGTAGGGGATGTTTGACATTCGGGCTACACAGCCAGCTCAGAGGAGGTGAGCTCTTTGCTCAATACTTGACAGAGGACTTCAGCATCTGGTATCTTACTTATGACAGATAATCTTCAGATGCTTCCTAAGATATCTCAAGTGAAAGTAGTTCAGTTTTCTGGAAGGGCACTGCCAAACTGTCCATGTTTCAAGGCATGCAACAATGAGGACTGCATGAACCTTCAGTTTGGTAGTCAATATGTTATCTTTTTTTCTTCCTTCAGAGCCTCCCAAACACTGACTTAGCTCTGGCAATGTGCAAATCAATCTCATCTTCTATGTGGACATCCCTGGAAAGGATGCTGCCAAAGTAAGTGAACTTATCCATTTGTTCAGTTGTTCACCCATAACCAACTCTCCAAGACCCCATTTGGGGTTTTCTTGGCAAATGGTTTGCCTTCCTTCTCCAGCTCATTTTTTAGATGAGGAAATTGAGGCAAACAGGGCTGAGTCACCAAAGGCCCACAATCTTAAGTGTCTGAAGCCAAATGTGAACTCATGAGGGTGAGTTTTCCTGACTCCATGCCCAGCACTTTACGTACTATACCACCTAGCTGCCTAGATCACCTATCTGCCGACAGTTATCTGCAGCATTCCAAATTTCTCCATGTATTGTGAGTAATGATTCCGTGTATAAATGATGTGGTGTTGGCTTCTGAAGGACTTCTGTTTTCTTGGTATTGATTGTCAGGTCAAAATGAGCACAAACAGCAGAGAATCAATCTATATTATGTTATATCTCCGCCTCAGGCTTCATTGAGTGCATAATCATCTGTGAACAAAAAGTCACAAGCAAACTCTCCCTCCACTTTGGTCTTGGCTTATAGCCTTTTCAAGTTAAATAGCTTAACATCAGTTCAGCAGCTGACATTGATGCTGTTTTCATCTTTGTTTAAAGTGTCTGACAATATTACTGAAAATAATTTTCAAAAAAAAACTTGCAAGAAAAACAACAGAACATAAACTAGGTATAGATAAACATCTTATACCACAAAACAAGATCAATTCAGAATGGGTACATGATTTAGACATGAAGGGTGATACCAAAAGCAAAGTCAAAGGGTGATACCTGTCAAAAATATGGAAAGGGGGAAAATTGACAATCAAGGAAAAGATAGAAAGCATTGCAAAATACAAAATAGGTTATTGTGATTATATTAAATTAAAAAGCCCTTGTACAGACAAATACAGGGCCACAAGATTAGAAGGAAAGCAGAAGGCTGGGAAACAATTTTTATAACAAATGTCTCTGATAAAGGCCTGATCTCTCAAATACATAGAGAATTGAACCAAATTTATAAGTATGCAAACCATTCCCCTGTTGATAAATTAACAAAGGATATGAAAAGTTATTTTTCATATGAAGAAATCAAAGCTATGTTTAATTATATGAAAAAGTGCTCTAAATCACTTTTGATTAGACAAATTCAAATTAAAATAACCAACTATGATTGACTCTACTCTTTTCAGTAATACAATGATCCAAGACAAGTGCAAAGGACTCACAAAGAAAATACTATGCATAACCAGATAAAAAACTAATAGACTTGGAAAGCAGACTGAAGCAAATTTTTTGAAATACATCTTTGTGGTTTTTTTCTGTTTCTTTTTTTTTCACAATTATGACTAAAATGGAAATTTTTACATGATAGCACATGTATAAACTATACCAAACTGCCTACCATCTTCAGTAGAGGGGAATGGAGGAAAGAGGAATAGGAGAAAAAAAAAATGGAATTCAAAATCTTATAAAAGTGAATGCTAAAATTTTCCTTGACATGTAATTTGGGAAAAAAATAAAGTTCTATTTTAAAATAAATAAATAAAAAGGATGGGAGCAAGCAAGTGAAGCACACTCCTGCTTCTCTCCATTTCTGACTGAGAGAGGAGGAGAGTGGCATCTTTCATCCAGAGTCTGTGCAAGCATGCCATCATGAAACTGTTGTTTGCTTCTGAACTTCTCAGATTTTTAAAAGAGAAACTTCAAGTATTGTTTTAATAACTAACAAAAGAGGTAAATTAGAGTTATAATTGGTGACTCATATAAAACCAAAACTTTTCTCTGCTTCCTAAATGTTTTTGAGTCATTGTTTGGTATTTTATTTTTTTAATGCCATTTATATTCCCAGCTGTCCTACAGAATCAGTAAAGCTAAGAAAAATTAATACAAGCACTCTTTTGACTCATCCAACCTTAATAAAGTCATTTGTCCACATTCTGTTGCAGAATTAGTTAAGTTATGGTAGACTAAATCTAAATTTCAATCTCAATTAGTATAGAAAGCTCAAAGTTTTCTACAAAATATAACAGACGCTTCTATATAATAAATTCCAATAAAATTTTAATAATTAGACACTAAAAGTACACAATCCAAGGATAAAAAGGCTATAAAACAGAAATCACTTTCTATAGTCAACAGATCAAAAAGGTCAAGGAAAAGTTCTGCAGATAGTTGGAGGTCTGTAAAAGACCTCAGACAATCTCTTCTGCCCCATCCCTCCAGGCTGTTCATTCCTGGTATGTATAAAGCCTCTGGAAGTGAAAAGCCACAACCCTAGAGATCTAACCAATCTCTAACCTTGTAGGTTAAGAATGAAAAGCAAAGATAACACAGCTTGATTTTCATAGCCTACATAAAGGCAGATTCTCTAAGAGTATGAATTACAAAGTATACATTTCAAGGAAAATATTAAGGAAGGAGAAATATGTAAAATCCATATGGTGACATCTTACATTCTTCCTCCTAACTCTTTCTTTTACACTCTTATCTACTATTTTATCCTGTATCTCCAACATTATTATACAGGAGGAAAGGTCCCTGAATGATCAGTATCAGATAATTAGTGAAAACAATCATGAACAGGTTTCATATTAACTTCTTTTTTTTAAAAAAAGATTGTTTTCTTTTTTTTTCTTTATTAAAGCTTTTTATTTGCAAAATATATGTATGGGTAATTCTTCAACATTGACCCTTACAATGCTTTCCGTTACAAATTTTCCCCCCCTAGTCCCCACCACTCCCATAGATGGCAGGAAATCCACTACATGTTAATTATGTTAAAATACTTGACAAATTGAATATATGTATACATATTTCCTCACTTATTGTTGTGCAAGAAAAATCATATCAACAAGAAAAAAAATCTGAGAAAGGAAACACAATGCAAGCAAATATCAATAGAGAGCATGAAAATGTTATGTTGTGGTCCACATTTCATATCCCTTTCTCTGGGTGTATATGGCTTTCTTCACTGAACAATCCGAATTGGTTTGAAACATTTCATTGTTGAAGAGAGTCATGTCCATCAGAATCGATCATCATATAGTATTGTTGTTGCCATGGATAATGATCTCCTGGTTCTGCTCATTTCACTCAGCATCAGTTCATGAAAGTTTCTCCAGGCCTCTCTGAAATCATCCTGCTGGTCGTTTCTTACAGAACAATAATATTCCATAACATTCATATACCATAATTTATTCAGCCACTCTCCAACTGATAGGCATCTATTCAGTTTCCAGTTTCTAGCCACTACAAAAAGGGCTGCCACAAACATTCTTGCACATGTGGGGCCCTTTCCCTCTTCTAAGATCTCTTTGGGAAATAGGGCCAGTAGAAACACTGCTGGGTCAAAGGATATGCACAGTTTGATAACTTTTTGAGCATAGTTCCAAATTGTTCTCCAGAATGGTTGGATCCATTCACAGTTCCACCAACAATGTATCAGTGTCCCAGTTTTCCCACATCCCTTCCAACATTCGTCATTATCTTTTTCTGTCATTTTAGCCAATCTGACAGTTGTGTAGAGTTCCTCAGAGTTGTCTTAATTTGCATTTCTCTGATCACTAGTGATTTGGAGCAACTTTTCATATGGCTAGAAATAGTTTTAATTTCATCATCTGAAAATTACCTGTTCATATCCTTTGACCATTTATTGATTGGAGAATGGCTTGAATTCTTATAAATATGAGACAATTCTCTATATATTTTAGAAATGAGGCCTTTATCAAAACCCTTAAATGTAAACATGATTTCCTGTCATATTAACTTCTTTCTATATCTTTTTGAAAATTGTTTTAAAACATCTGCTTGATTTAGTCACTTCTGAAATAAAATTCTACACTTACTAAAATTCATCCATCAACCAAATCATTAGTTGTTTTGTGTCATATAGATACAGAGAAAGAAACAAAAATTGGTTGATTGAAGGAATTTTTCATTTTTTTGACACATTGAATTAAATGGAATTGGTATGATATATTGGCAAACCATGCAATCTGTTTCTCCAGCTCCTTGATGGAAGTAATGATACCTATCCTCCTCTCTATTCCTTCAACTATCACCTTAGCTACTACAAAGTAGTGTTTAATGTGTGAAATGAGTATTATAGAATATAAAAGAAGATGGTGGGATAGGTGGATGGTAGTTGAGGCTTTGGAAAAACTGACTACCTACTCATCATCATCATTCTCTCTGACATCAATAGCAATAAAAAATGTCTACCAGGGTTGTATATATATATATATATATATATATATATATATATATATATAGTATTGTACAAATAGACCTAAAGAACTGGAAATTCTATTTCTTGTCCTTTGAAAATTTACAATATAGAGCCATGCAACGTCCTCGAAGAAATTTGGAGCTATTGCTA
The DNA here is from genome assembly GCA_023553655.1 of Myrmecobius fasciatus. Classification (NCBI taxonomy): domain Eukaryota; kingdom Metazoa; phylum Chordata; class Mammalia; order Dasyuromorphia; family Myrmecobiidae; genus Myrmecobius; species Myrmecobius fasciatus. The sequence continues at coordinate 111,203 of JAJPUD010005791.1, forward strand.
ATAATTGCTTAATAATAAGATGTGGAAGCATCAACTCCAATGACCTTATTATTTGAATCTATTGGATCCATCCAGGTTTACTCTGAAATGAAAATGAAACTTACTCCAAGTTTTGGAGTCCAAATGGAGGATTCTTCCTCTAAAGAAAAAGGAGGAGATTTATCACAGTAGTATAGATTTTGATCTGGAAAGGATATTAAAAGGCCATCTATTCTAATTCTCCAATTTTAAAAATGAGGAAACAGAGCACCAGCTAGTTTAAGATTTGCCCTAAGTCAAATAGTTTTAAAAGGGTAAACATGAGATTTGAACACAGTGTCTAATTCCAGCGCTGTTTCCACTATACCGCATTAGTTCTCAACCTTAATCAAAAAAACATGGAGGTGATAGGATAAAGAGAAGGGAGATGGGACTAAGCAGCCAAAGATAAGCAGCAACAAAGTTGTAAAAGAATTCAGTCATTTTTCAGTCCTGTTCAACTCTTCATGACCCCATTTGGATTTTCTTGGCAAGGATATAGGAGTGGTTTGCCATGTCCTTCTCCAGTTCATTTTACAGATAAGGAAACTAAGGCAAAGAGAGTTAAGTAATTTATCCAGGCCCACATAGGTAGTAAGTGTCTGAGGTGAAATTTATTTATTTATTTGTTTGTTTTTTTGCTGAGGCAATTGGGGTTAAGTGACTTGCCCAGGGTCACACAGCTAGGAAATGTTAAGTGTCTGAGGTCACATTTGAACTCAGGTCTTTCTGACTTCAGGGCTGGTGTTCTATCCACTGCACCACCTAGCTGCCCTTGAGGTGAAATTTAAAGTCAAATCTTCCTAAATCCAGACCCAGAGCTCTATCTACTGAGAGAGTATCAGCATTACAAAGAAAAAGAATTGTATGGAGAGCTTAAGCTTTTCATGCCTAGAGCTCTAGTTCTGGTTATCTGATTTTCTCCCCCAGTTCAATAATACAAAAGAAAAAAAGAAAAGAAAAAAAAAAAAAAAACATTTCCATGTGTACAATAGAACATAGTAGAGGATTCAAAATATGGCATTTCCTTTTCAAGAAAGCCTATGTAATAAATACTACCCCTGTGTCCAAAATTGTCTATTATTTCTTTGTTTCCTTGTGGATTTTCTTGCTATGTATTTTTAAATTTATTCTTTTTTCCCCTTTTTCTTACCTATTCTCCCCCTAAGGCTATAATTAAGTGCAGATTTTTTGTGTATATATAAATATATATGCATATACACATATGAATATATACACATACAGACATATATGTACATATATTCACATACATATATATATATACACATATACATCTATACAATCATACACGTACAGATTCATATATCTTTATATAAGGCTGTACTACACTTGTTTGTTCTGTTTCTCTGAAGGTAGATAAAGTCATCCTTCATAAATCCAAATCTTTCAATATGTTTCTAACTCCACCAACTAATCATTTCCTACAATAAAGCAATATTTCAACCTTATAATATCTAATTATTTTAAACAGTCTAAAAGAATATTGATTAATATGGCTGACATATAGTATATTTTCCCTATTTTTCTCTTTTGATGAAATTTATTTTAGTTTTTACTTTGAGATCAATGATTACTATTCCTTTTTTCTAATAAATCCTACTGCTGATCATTATTATTATGTTTATTTCATACCTCTGCTGACTCCCCTGCTTTACTTCTACTCACTATATCAGCTTGCTATTATTTAACCTACAATGCTTCCAACTGCTTTGTCCTCTTCCTGGACTCTTTCTCTCCCTCTTTATTCCATTTTCATTTATCTACATATCTTTTTCTATTCCCATTAATCTACATACCCTTTATCCTATTCCTTCCTCTAATTCTATATAAATTTAGAAGACTTTTATACCCTTCTAAATATTTATGTATTATTCCTTTTTCAATCCAGTCCCAATGTGAGTAGGATTTCAGAACTAATTGCTCTCCTCCCCCATCATCCCTCATTCAGATAACATAATTTACCTTTTCCTACATGGTTTTGCTTTTTAGAATGACATAATAATGAGTTCTTTCTTTCAAACTATCCAATTACTAATTAGAATCTTAGACATATGGTTTATATTTCCACATGTAAGACAGTTTGTCCTCATTGAATCCTTTGAAATAAGTCTTTAATGTTTACTTTATATTTCTCTTGGATCTCACATATGTGTCAATTCTCTATTAAATTCAGGTCTTTTTTGTGACAAAATTCCTAAAGGTCTGGGAATTCACATAATATCCTTTTTTTTTCCCATTCAGAATTATGCTTAACTTTACTGGATATAATATTTTGGCCTGAACTTTTTTTTTTCTTTTGCTCTTCAATATATAGTGTTCCAAGACCTGTGATCTTTTAAAGTATTCTAGGTTTTGTGTAATTCCAATTGTGGCTCCACCATATTTGAATTGTTTTTAATTTTCTTGTGACATAATATTTTCTTCTTGATCAGGGAGTTTGGGAATTTGGCTATAATGCTTCTGTAGGATTTCCTCATAGTGATTGATGAGTTTTTTTTTTTTCTATTTCTACTTTCTCCTCTCTTTTTCCAGTACTTCAGAACATTTTTCTCTAATTATGTCTTATATTATTGCATCAAGATTTTTTTTATCATAACTTTCAAGTAGTCCAATTATTCTTATATTTTCCCTTTTTGATCTATTCTCCAGATCTATCATTTTTCTTCTGAGATGTTTTGTTAAGGACCATACCTAAGTGTGAAGGGGTGGGTCAGTTCTCTGGAAAGCCCCCACAGCTGTGAATCATAACACCCCTGAAGGAATTCCAGCCTTTATTGACACAAATGTTGCTTGTGAATTGGGTATGAAATAAATTGGAGGCAAGAAGGAAGAGAAGAGAGATCAGAAGATGCAACTGCCTCTTAATCTTCTTGTATCATTATTATCCTCTCACATGAAGGGATCTGATCTGCTGGTCAGAATTAGATCCCCAGCATTCACTGGTTTCAATCACTTCATTCTTCTCAGTCCTTCTGAGGACTGATCTCTTCTCAGGGTAATTGATAATGGTGAGTTTGGAAGATGTCTATCTTAAGTGGAGACTTTCCCCAATTGAATGAACAGATGAAAGCAATTTGTTCCAAGGACAATGAAAGCAAATGTTATGGAGCACAGAGAGCTTGGTCAAACATCCAAAGTATCAAGATCATCCACTGTATCCTGGACCATAATCAGACATCCTGATTTTTATCTTGCCACTAGACTTTAATGACTCTAGAAGAGAGAGTGTGGCTAAGGACTTTGTACACTTCTGTCTCCCTTAAATCCAATTCATACCAGGCATTATCCCCGTATTGTCATTAGTAAGAAAGGACAAATAACAACAGTTGATATTCTGGCTGTGTTTCTATTCATATGTGTCTTGTCCTTCCCAATTGCCTAACTCCCTTCCATTTCTGGAATTATGATAAAATTACTTCTGCTATTGATCCTGGAAGGGGTATATCTGTTTAGTCACCTATGACTCTACTGATTATCCCTGTAACTTTTCAAACCAACATATCACTCCATAGCCACTCCTTATATATATTTTCTCTCCCTATCAGAAAATAAGTTTTGGGGAACAATACTAGTAAGTTAGTTATATAGCTGGGTAAAAGGGAACACATCTCAATCATTCAATCATTCATTTATTCTTACTTTTAAAAAGACATTAAAATCAAGGAGGCATTATTGATGAAAAATTTACAACAAATTAAATTCAGCTAACAATTATTAAACACCCACTATGTGCAAAGTACTATATTGGCAATGATTATGCAAAGGGAAAATGAAATTGACCCTTCTCTCTAATCTTACATTTTACTGGGATAATACAACAGATACCCAAATAAGTAAATATGAAGTTCAGCTGCTTTGGAAGTTGAATTATAAAAAAAATGAATGGTCTGCCTTATATTTATGAAACATTGGTGATAGTACATTTTGAGAATTCCAGAAATAAGCCTTCTTAACTCTGATCATTTGGTAATTAATACAGACAAACAGCTCTGCAAGGTCATGATATATTACTTTATGTATCATTTTGCTACAACTGAAGAAGGTTTATTTGATGATCAAGGTCATCTTTCCCCACAGTATGGCTAATTGTTATACACATCTTAGACACCATTTTTCATTCTCGTATTGAATAGCTGCCTATTTAAAAACTCTTTGAGGATAGGGCCCCTTCATTCACTGTTATAAGCAAAGGACTCCCTACTTTTTGAATGGGGCAAATGGACAAAACATTACTTTGATTCTGTACTGTTTTAATGTAAACTTAAAAGCCTTTTGTATTTAAACATTCATTTTGTGTGGAGGGAAAACTTGATGCTCCCCTTAGCCTATAAACACTTTAAATTGAGGTTAACATCCTAGACTTGAGTTAAACCAAAGTTTTAATTCATGTTCCCTGGGATTCAAGGGTGGGGTAATTAAACAGCCAGATATAATGAGGAAAAAAATCTGAGGCCTCTCTTTAGAGTCCTTCAAGAGTTATGTAGAAGCCCAGAGCTAAAGGCTCTCACTGAAAGAAAATTTTCTGCTTCCTCATTCCCCTAGACCAATGGGATCTGCTGTTTCACATGATTAATGAGTACTTGTTTTTGACTTATTGAAATTGGCTTGGGAATCTACTTTTTATTTCTCAATCACTGAAAAAAAAATATTCCTTTCTCTAATCTTTTTCTCCTTACCTCATTTCCCTCAAGCAGCCTTCAATCTTATGTGTCACTTTCCACTTGGCCACCATTGTAGATAGCTAAGCTAGTATGAAGTCCTCAGGGTCTGAGCTATAAATGGGAGAATTGATTCAACCTTTACTAGGGTTGTAAAGCTGACTTCACACCAATAAACAGAAATGTCTCTCCTACTATACTTTTAATAAATATCTCTTTATTTTCTTCAATGCCTATGGGAAATTAACTGACCTAATCAGTGACTACATTTCATCCTACATGTCCTCAAGGCTTTTTTATATTAAAAGGTAAGTTTAAACAAAATAATTTTCAGGTAATGTCATTTTATACACCAAAGGTCAAGTGACAAAATAAGAGAGGATAAAAGGACTTACCAATAAAAGGACTTACCAATGTGACAGAAATTGAAGGTTTTCATTAAACGTGGTACAGTGGTAAGATGACTGGCTCTGTGGGCCTGAGTTCCAATATCATCCTTAACAATTATCATATGTCCTTCAGCTTCAGTTTTCTAATCTATGAAAGGAGGGACTTGGATTAGATGGATTCTATCATCCCTTCTAGTTCTTTATTTAAGATTCCATGGCAAAAAATAAATGATCATAAAATTAAATCACCAGTCACTTATTAAATATTTACTATATGCCAGACAATGTGCTAAATCAAATAATAGAAGTTCAAAAAGCTTAAGTAATTAGCAAACAGATATTGTTTTTATGTTGATTGCAGTGATTGAACTTGAAAAATATAAATACCTTGCATTCTACAATATCTTTTACCAATTACTCTATTTTTTGGACATAGCTAGTTTAATACCCATTTTGTAAAGAAAACATGAAGTTATAAAGAAAGCAGATAGGGGCAGCTAGGTGGCGCAGTGGAAAGAGCACCAGCCCTGAAGTCAGGAGGACCTGAGTTCAAATTTGATCTCAGACACAACACTTCCTAGCTGTGTGACCCTGGGCAAGTCACTTAATCCCAATGTGTTTTAGCAAAAAAAAAAAAGAAACAACAACAACAACAAAAAGGGCATTTTCTAGAGAATCATAACAGTAAAGCAAGATATGAATCAGCAATAATCCTGTTATCTCCCACTTCTGTTAACTGCATTTTTCCTCAAAAATCTCCCCAACCGATCTAAATGGGTTCATGATTTAGATATAAAGAGTGATATTATAAGTAAATTAGAGGAACATAGGATAGTTTACCTCTCAGACCTGTGGAGATGGAATAAATTTATGTCCAAAGAAGAACTAGAACTCTTAATTGAACACCAGATAGAAAATTTTGACTATATTAAGTTAAAAAGTTTCTGTACAAACAAAACTAATGCAGACAAGATTAGAAGGGAAGCAATAAATTGGGAAATCATCTTCACATTTAAGGGTTCTGATAAAGGCCTCATTTCTAACATTTATAAAGAATTGTCTCATATTTATAAGAATTCAAGCCACTCTCCAATCAATAAATGTCAAAGGATATGAACAGGCAATTTTTAGATGACGAAATTAAAACCATTTCCAGTCATATGAAAAGGTGCTCCAAATCACTAGTGATCAGAGAAATGCAAATTAAGACAACTCTGAGATACCATTACACACCTGTCAGATTGGCTAAAATGACAGGAAAATATAATGACGAATGCTGGAAGGGATGTAGGAAAAATGGGACACTGATACATTGTTGGTGGAACTGTGAAGGGATCCAACCATTCTGGAGAGCAATTTGGAACTATGCTCAAAAAGTTATCAAACTGTGCATACTCTTTGACCCAGCAGTGTTAAAGACCCCAGATCTTAAAGGAAGGAAAAAGCCCCACTTGTGCAAGAATATTTGTGGCAGCCCTTTTTGTAATGGCTCGAAATTGGAAGCTGAATGGATGCCCATCAATTGGAGAATGGCTGAATAAATTATGGTATATGAATGTTATAGAATATTATTGTTCTATAAGAAATGACCAGCAGGATGATTTCAGAGAGGCCTGGAGAGACTTGCATGAACTGATGCTGAGTGAAATGAGCAGAACCAGGAAATCATTATACATGGCAACAACAAGACTATATGATGATCAATTCTGATGGACATAGCTCTCTTCAACAATGAAATGCTTCAAACCAGTTCCATTTGGTCAATGAAGAAAGCCATATACACCCAGAGAAAGGGATATGAAATGTGGACCACAACATAACATTTTCATGCCCTCTATGGATGTTTGCTTGCGTTGTGTTTCCTTTCTCAGATTTTTTTTCTTGTAGACACAATTTTTCTTTTACAGCAAGATAAGTGTGGGAATATGCATACACATATTCGATATGGCATTAACACGTAGTGGACTTCCTGCCATCTAGGGGAGGGGTAGGGAGTAGGGGGGAAAAATTTGTAACAGAAAGCTTTGTAAGGGTCATTGTTGAAGAATTACCTATATATATGTTTTGCAATTAAAAAGCTTTAATAAAATGCATTTTAAAAAAAAATCTCCCCAACCACAATTTCTACTTTTTCTTTTTTAGTGAATGTTGCTATGATTTTTTTATAACTCTCTTTAACCTGAATCCTTCAGTCTGAAAAGAATCCAACTCCACCCCCCCCATTGCAACCACCTAAATCTTTCCCTTTTCTTTTTTTAAGAGAGCACCTTCATAGTTCTGTGGAGATAATTTTATGGTGACTATTTGAAGTATAGGCTAGCTCTACAGTAATGAAGGGTACTTGAACAGTATAAGATTTTTTTTTTTTTATGAAAGGTTTTTTTTTAACCTCTCCAGAATATTTACTTAAGAAATCTTTTTTTAAATATTTAAAATATTCAAACAAATATCAAATAAAAATGAAGAAAGTGATTGTAGTAGTTCTATCTACTCTCTAGAAAATATACATTACCAACTCCTTCAAATGGGAAAAAGAAACAAACTAAAATAAGTCATATCCAGTTATAAATATTTGTGAGTATGAATGACATTTGCCTTATTGGTAGTATGAATATATTTTGTCTATGTCAACATGTCAGTTCCTATTTATATAAAGCTCTAAAAAGTATCTTAATATTTGAGCCACATGCCTCAACATGATTCAAATGTTTCCATCTAATCTTGTCTGACTAATTAAACCAAAGTAATAAACTGAGAATTCTTTTAGCTTAATTTATCTTGAAATTAAGACAGAGTAATTCCAAATACATAGAAATTTTAATATTTACAAATATATTAAGCTAACATTTCTAGTGCTATTCTAATGAACCATTGTGTTACACAAAGAAGGCAGTAATAACTACAAGCATCCATAGGCAAGTATGCAACTGAAATAGTGAATAATCATAAAATTTGAGTTGAAGTCGATCATATGACTAAAAGTTGATTTATTATTGGCCTAGAAGCAGTCATTAATTATAATAATACATGATGTCCAACCAATTGATTATTGCTCTATTATCTCAGTGGTTTAAGTTCAAAGTTGGGGGAGGTATAGAATCCATTTATATTCTTAGTTCTGATTTTTTTGGGGGGGAGTAGGGGAAATGAGTTTTGTGCCACTGATCATTGAATAAAATAAGGGGGATGAAGGAAAAAAATAAAAGTAGTAAACATCAAGACTCTTGCAATGAAACCAATATTCACAAGCCTATTTTAACACCAAATCTCATGTTCAGAAGAAGGGTGAATAGGGCAGAAGCCATCTTCAATTTGTTTTAGAGAGACTAATTCATCTTGTGGGGCATACAACAAAATTTTGAAAAATATTTCCATGGTTCTGGCAAAATAATAAATGTATAAACAAAATATATGATGTTTAAAAGCAAAACACATTTTTAGAGTGGAATTGTGATGAATTGAAATAATTCCATATTCAAAAAATTCTGGCTTATGTCACTAATGAATAAAACAAAAATTATTGTTATCATCTTACAATATGAGCTAAACCACCCAAAATTGTTCATAATAATACAAATAATATTAATGGATCTTAACGTAAAGCTTTAAGTTCTGCAAAGCAATTTAGGAAGTTTTTTTTTTTCCCTGAGGCAATTGGGGGTAAGTGACTTGCCCAGGGTCACACAGCTATGAAGTGTTGCGTGTCTGAGACCAGATTTGAACTCAGGTCCTCCTGACTTCAGGGCTGGTGCTCTATCCACTGCGCCACCTAGCTGCCCCAAAAGTCAAGAATATCAAAGAAAATAATGAGAAAAGATGGAAAGGAATGAGGCATAACTGTACCAGATATTAAATTCCATCATAAGGCAGTACTTTTCAAAACTATCTGGCAGTTGTTAAGAAATAGAAAGGTAGGTCAATGGAATACTGTACACATCCAATTTATACCAACAAATAAACAGAACAATTTTGTATTTGACAAGTATAAAGATTAAACATTATCTACTGTGCCACCTAGCTGCCCCTTAGAAAGTTATTTCATTTGAGCCTCACAACAACTGAAAGAGAGAATTATTACAAGTATTATCTGCAGAAAGTGTCATCTTCATCCAGAGAGACAACTATGGAAACTGAATATGGATCAAATCGCTATATTTTCAACTTTTGTTGTTGTTGTTGTTTATTTGCTTTTTTTTCTTGTGTTTGTTTTTTTTTTCCTTTTTAATCTGATTTTTCTTGCACACCATGATGAATATGGAAATATATTTAGAAGAATTATATATGTTTGCTGTCTTGGGGAAGGGGGAAAAGGAGACAGAGGAAGAAAAATTTGGAACACAAGATTTTGCAAAAGTGAATGTAGGACAGCCAGATGATACAATGAATAGAGTACTGGCCCTGAATTCAGAAAGACGAGTTCAAATACAGCCTCAGACACTTAATATTTCCTAGCTGTATGACCCTGGACAAGTCACTTAATCCTGATCACCTCAAAAAAAAAAAAAGGTAAATATTGAAAACCAACTTTACCTGTATTGGAAAAAATAAAAATACTATTTAAAAAAGCATTATCATTATTAATGAACCATTGAGGAAACTGAGACTGAGAGAGATTGAATGACTTGCCTATGGGCATTGACCAAGAATATGTTATAGGAAAATGTCCAATCCAAGTAGTCCTGATTCTTTTTCCATCACTCTAGCATTGAACTTTAGGGAGCTTCTTGGAAAAGATGTTATACTAATAGATTTTGAATAATCAGAGAATATTTAGATTTTGAATAATCAGAGAATGTAATTTTTAAAGTCAGCCTTTAGTTATTTGGTACCATTCATGAAAATATAATTCCACTACAGTTTGTTTCAAACCCTCCCCCCCCCCAAAATCTAAGAACTTAAGTAGTAAGCATGGCAATTATTTATGTGACCTGGTTTTCCTTTAAAAAATCAAGAATTACATTCTTAGGATTATCATTCATTTGATTTCTTTCCAATCTTTGATAAATTTTTGACTTGGGTTTTGTAGAATACGCATTGCAACATTATATCATGAGAATGTCTTCTGATTTAGCATTATATGTTACCATAGGACATTTGGAGACAGAGGGAGCAATTCATTTATCTGAATCAATAGCATCTTTTTAACCTTGGAAATTCTATCCCTTTTTAACCTTTGTTGAAGGTGAAATATTGGTTAGATAATTGAACTCAAAAAAATCATCAAAAAAAGTAAGATTCAAATACAATCTCTGATAAATCATGACTTCATAGGACAATTCACTTAACATCTGAAGATATAAAATCAACTTGTCTCTGTGACTATAAGTTGAAGAGAAGATACTAAATTGTATTGATAGAGTTTTCAAACTGAGCAATTCTCTCTACCAAGGAAATGACTACTCTAGTCCCTCTCTTTTGTCTTCACCTTACCAGCAAGGATGTTTTTTATTGCATTTTCTAGTCTATGATTGCCTCATTGCAGTCTAACCCTCAGCCTGAATCTCTAAACTGTCCAGACTTAGATCTGTCCTAAAATAACCACTACCTTGAATATTATATGAATTTACTTGGAGTCCCTGGCTTCACATCTTCAAAAGCTGAATGTGAGAATTCTGGTCAGGTTTCATCTTTAAAGATAATGAAATCATATGATATAAGCTCATCTGTTTGGTGCTAAGAAAGGCATAGAGAATAACCCACAAGGCAAATAGTGGTAGCTGATACAACTGATACACTAGAAATATTGCCAAGGAATAGAACTCTCCAGGTTCATTATTCAAAGTAATTCTTCCATAGATGTGTACCCATTATTGAAGAGTGAAATGAAATTTGAAAGATTGAGTCAGCTGTCTATATGTTTTTTAAAAAAAAATGTTTCTTGGTATGTATGCATATTTTTTTAGTATTTATTCTAATGGGATCTCTTTCTTTAGTAATCACATATTTGACATATGGATTACTAATTATATTATTCAAATATTTATATGGGTGAATTGGTGGCATTTTCTCTGCTTCCTTAAGGGAAATCATTTAGATTAAGAAACTTAATTCCAAGAAGAAAAGAGAGCTAGAATAAAGAATAGAAGACCCATAGGGAAAAAAAGGAAGCAATGTGGGGGAAAGAAAAAAAAGAAAGGAAGAGGAAAAAAAGAAAGAAAGGGAGTTGGGAAAAGTGAAGAGCAGAAATAATTTGACATCAATGGATACATAGCTCCTCATTACAGAAACTTCTCTGAAAAGTTCTATAATGCAGTGGAAAGAACAATGGCTAGGAGTCAAGAGATAAGGTTTCTGATTCTAATTTAATCACTACTTCTCCTGAGTGATTTGCTCTAAGTTCCCTTAATTCTCTGAGTCTCTTAGCTTCCATACACATACATAAATATGTACAAATAAAACAGGTTAGACCCTATAGAATCTTCCTAGCTCTAAAATCTCATGAATTCCAGATTCAGTCATGCCTAACTTTAAATTGGCTCTTAGCTTTGTCTTTCAGAATGAGTCAGGGTATCAAAGATACAGCACTGGACAAGAGGTAAATAAGACTTGGGTTTGAAATTTGCCTTAAATATTTATGAGTTGTATAATTCTAGGCAAACCTCTGAGTTATTTAGTTTTTTGTTGTTTTTTTTTTTTTTGTAAAAACAGGGATAAAAATATCATATTCCTTACAGAACTGTTCTGAGAATTAAGTGATATATATAAAGCATTTTACAAATCCTAGATTACTAAATAAATGCAAATATTATTATCATTATTATTATAATTCCTATTTTTTATTTGCAATTTTCCCCTTTTCTAACTTCCTTTCTCTTTCCATCTCAGAATTCATTCTTATTACAAATGCCAGCAAAAGGGCAAAACTTTGGGAAAGGGAGGAATTGACTCTGCTATTTGAAAAGCATCACCTATTTCAAGAAAACAGTAGATTCTTAATGCATATCTAGGTACTCAGCCGTGGTTTAATTGTTTAAAAAAAACAACTGGTAATGACAATTTTTTTTTTTTTGAGGCAATTGGGGCTAAGTGACTTGCCCAGGGTCACACAGCTAGTTAAGTGTCTGAGACCAGATTTAAACTCAGGTTTTCTGACTTCAGGGCTGGTGCTCTATCCATTACACCACCAAGCTGCCCCTAATGACAACTTTTTAGCAAAACCTCTTTATTATAAACTTTTGATGCTTGTGACCCGGGTATGGCATTGCTACATTCCACGTCCTTTTTTCTATCATTTAAAAAATACAACATGACAGAATCCAGAGCATGTTAAAAGAGCAGAATAAAACACAATGGTATGATTCTTTTTTTTCTCCCAATTTTCCTTCTTTCCACATAGTAACTATTTGGCTATTCTTCACTTCTTGATTTCTTGAATTCACAACTCAAAAGAAAGGAGAGATAAAAAGGAGGAAGAATGCTAAGATAGATAAAAGGAGCTTCATAGGGCCTTCAGGAGAGGTTGACATCTGTTGAGGAAAATGAGATGAAATGAATGTCCTCCTGAGAGACATAGAGTTCTAAAATATTATAGTTGCATGGAGCCTTGGAAACAAATCAATCCACCATTCTCATTTAACAGATCAGGAAACTGAAGCTTATACAGAAGAAGGGACTTGCCCATGCTCCAACATGTTGTAAGTACAGAAGTCAAGTTTTACCTCTCAAATTCATGTCTGAAATATTTTTCATTGTACTATACTGCTTCTCAATAACAACTCATTTGACATAAGTTATTACTTCACTCAAACCCTCACAACCACCACAGACATTTATTAAGTGCCTAAATGTAAAGAGCACTAGGTTAGGTGCTAAGAAAGATGCAAAATTTAGATGAGAATCAGCATCTACCTTTACAAAGCTTATACTCACCTAAGTTGACAATATAATTGGTTTCCTTTGTAATCTTATATTTTCTTATTTTATGCATTTAAAAACTGTACTCTGAGAAGAGGTTCATAGACTTTCCCTGACCAACAAATGGGTCCACAAGAGTAAAAGTTAAGAGCCTCTGCTTTCGTGTTTTGTGATTTCATTGCACAGTGTGAGAGTCATTACCCTGGAATCCATGAATTTTTAAAAAATTTATTTTGATAACTTTGTTTTAGGTCAGGATTCTTTAAAATTCTACATGTTTATTTTACACATTTAAAAATATTATTAAGAGAAGTGGTCCATGATCTTCCCCAGATTGCTGAATGAGTACATGAGCAAAAAAAAAAAAAAAAAAAAAAAGCTTAAGAATCCCTGTTCTAGACCTTTGTTTAAGGCTTCTTGATGTTAAGACCCTTTGTTTCTCTCTGCCATTAGTCTGCAGCACCTGATAAAATTAAAAGAACCAGGAAAAGCCAAGAACTTCATTTCTTTTTATTTTCAACATCTTTCTTCTTCTTAAGACTGCAAAGAAGGATCAAGCTGAGACAATTTTACAACTCTTCATATTTAGAGAAATCTTTCTCTTTTTTGAAAAAAAAAAGTTTAGTTAAAAAATCATTGTATCCTCCCTACCCCCTTCAAAATATTCTTAATTAGTTTTATTTTAAAGACAAAGAGTTGTAGTTATTCAAATGAAATTACAGAAGATTGAATATTAGGCAGCCATAGACAACATGAGGGAATTTAAGATTTTCTTCCCAAGAAATTTAATTTCCTCCAAATGTCCCATTAAATTTACCTTAGCCCTGATTTTTTATTTTATAGCCATGATGATACTTTTTATTTTCCCTGAAGATTTTGACCTTGGCCTTTTTACTGAAAGTACCATCTAGAGTGCCAATTAGGAACCAGGAAAAAAGAAAACCACTTTCTTTAGAAATGCTCTAAAGATTCAATGGCAAGAACGCATTTTATGTAGGTCACCAGATTTACCAGAGGGCAAAACCTTTCTTAGAGCAGCCTGCAGTGTCATCCATTTTTAGCCAAGACTATTATTAGCATATCAAAACCACCAATATTCAAATTCCACTAATTAGTAAACTTGTAAAAATTTGAACAGATTCTTTGCATAAGTTTGTGTTAATAAGTAAATCCTAAATTCATAATATAAATAGTTCAAACAAGATCACTAGAGCAATGCTTAGAATTATTAAGAGAAGGGAGTGTATTATAGAATGAACCCTGATTCTGGATTCAAATCTTTCCTCTGATATTTTTAATCATGTGACCCTAGGCAAGTCACTTAATCTCTTGGACTTCAGTCTCTTCACATATAAAATAAAAGATAGGACTATATGATCTTTAAAATCCTTCAATCTCCAGGTCTATAATCACATAAATAAGCTATTTTTACTGCTATTTTATAGCAATAAGCTATATATAATATAAACTATTTTATAGCTTAACAAATGATAACTAAGTATGGACTATGCATATTTAGTTATTAAAGGAGGTCCCTTAGGTTCTTGTACTTAACAACATTTTTTTAGTCTAAACTTGAGTAACCATGTGTAACTGAATTAATAAAATCCATATTTTTTAGTAGTGTGGAATTTAGGTTTTCACTAATTCAGACTAATCTAACAGTCTATTGATGCCAATTGGCAAAGTTTTCTATAATTACAAAGTTAAGAAAACTATTTACTTGTTCTTTTAGGACTTAAAAATATATTTGAATAAACAAATCACATTTCCTAATTTGTTCTCGTTCAATGAGTATTTAAGGGACCATTCTGTGTTCAAAAGACCTCAGCATCCAAGGGAATTAGGGGAAGGGAAAGAAATAGCTGATTCTTCAGAATTAATCATTTGTTTAAACCTCTATTGCAATAGATCATTAAATGTTAGAATTGGATAATATGGTAGGGAGGATGGAGAGTTTGTAAATCTCATTCACATCTTCATTATGCTGATGAAAAAACTGAGACTCCAAGTGGTGAAATAAGTTGTTTAAAGTTGCACGGCAATTCATTAAAATACCAGTGAACAGAACTAATTTAGTCATGCTGTGCTCTGCTGTAGTGCATCTGACCACTAGGAACAGAGACTCTCCAGCTCTCCAGAGACTTTTTCTCCTAAACCTTCTGTTTGAGAACTCAGTTGAATTTTTTATATTCCACAATGGAGGATGAATGAATCAGTTCTTATCTCCTAGCTCTTCAACAAGTATAAGATCTCTAAACCAAGTCTCCTCCCATTTAGTTATCTACCAGAATACCAGGGCCTGCGCCTATATGAACATCTTGTTATCTCTGTTATCTCCCTTGATATAATATAATGTTCCTTTCTCCTTCCTTAATGTTTCAACTCTTGCTAAGAAAATACTAATTAATTATGATTAATGCTAGAACGGGTGAAGCAATCTATCTTATGACTCTACTCATAATTTGTCCCATTGATTAGATCAAAACTATCTTCCCTTGTGACCAATTCCCAATATGAGGTGTATTCCCAAGTTGATTAAAAGCTCCTTAAGGTCAAGCATCATTTCACTTTTATATTTGTATTTCTGGTGCCCAGAAATGTGCCTGGCACATAGCAGCCTTTAATAAATAATTGTTGAGGGGTAGCTAGGTGGTGCAGTGGATAGAGCACCAGCTCTGAAGTCAGGAGGACCTGAGTTCAAATTTGACCTCAGATGCTTATCACTTCCTAGCTGTGTGACCCTGGGCAAGTAACTTAACCCCAATTGCCTCAGGGGGGAAAAGATAAATAAATAAATGATTGTTGGGGAATGCACTAATTGAGGACTGGCAGATCAAGGTGTAGTATATGATTGTAATGGAAAACCACAGTGCTATAAGAAATGATGAGCTCAATGATCTTAGAAAAATATGCAAAATCTTGCAAGAAATAATGAATGATATGAGCAGAGCCAAGAGAAGATTGTATATAGTAACAGTAATGTTTTTAAAATGACTTTTTCAATTAACAAGTTAATTTGACTATTATAAAAACCCAAATTAACTATAAAGGACATATGAAGAAAGTCTATCTGCATTCAGAGAAAGCACTAATGAATAAAAGTATCTATATCATCTATCAATCTACAGAGAAAAATCTATATCTATCTATATGTATCTATGTTCATCATATATAAATATAACTGTATCTAGATAGATATAGATACACTTTTATATCTAAATATGCAAATTGTGTGTGAGGGGGGTGTATACACACCTATTTGTGTCTAATAATGATTCTTTGCCTCAATTCTTACCTAGCCTTAGTCACTGAAATGGATATTATTTTCATCAAACTGAAACTTGTTTAAAAACTAGGTTAAAAAGACTAGGTCACCAATTGCAACCCAGGTCATCTCCATTCATCCTGATCTATATCTTGCCACTGGACCCAAATGGCTTTGGAGGAAAAAGTAAGGCTGGTAGCCACAGTCCACCTTCATTTAAATTAAACTCATTTATTTGTATTTCATGGCACCACTTCCCTGATATCTTGGTCCTCTTTAAGAATGAAGGGCAAAAAAAAAAAAAAAGAACGAAGGACAAACAGCAACAATGTTAGCCATCTATAGGGCAGGAGGAGATAGAAAAGGGGAAAAAATAGGGGAAAGAAATTTACATAATTTTATTATATATTTGAAAGGAATAGCAATTTGTATATAGTTGACCTGCAGTTTCAAGTGCTATCATTTTTTTATTTTACTGTTATAGAAATACTTGTTTTATTCCATAAATTAAAAATAAAATACATTTACAAAAAAATACTTGTTGATTTCAAAGGTTGGGTGACTCTGAACAATGAAATGGCCAACTATAATTATAGAAGGCATGATGAAACATGCTATCTACTTTGTAATAGAGACGTGATGAACTTAAGATGAAAAACAATATGTATATTTTCATATTTGGTTAATGTGGGAATTTGGATTGCTTGACTGCATATTTATTAGAAAGGTTTTGTTTTTCTGGGGTTTCCCCCCCCCCAATGGAGAGAGAAGGGAAAATAACATTTGTTAATTTAAAAAAAAATAATAATAAAATTAAAAATAAATATGCATTTATATACTTATTAAATGACTGAACTGGGAGAAATGGGAATTTAAATTTGAATATATATCTCCCAGGTTAGTGGACATCTGGGCCAGGTTTCTTTCCACTGTAACATGTACCTCCTCCTAAAATAACCAGTGATTCCAAAACACCATTTTCTTCTCTTACAATCCCTTCAATCATCCAATAAATAGGGTTTTCTGCTCTGAGTTGTCTGGAATCTGTTAGAATGAATGTAATCATTCCTCCATTGGACAGTTCTTCAAATACCTGCAATCCCAACTAAGTCTTCTCTTCTTCATATGAAACTTTCCCATTTTCTTTGACTAATTTTCATAAGGTATGATCTCACCACTATGGTCACCCTCTTCTGTCAATAGCCTTCCCTAGAGATAGTGCCCAAAATTGAACACAATGCTCAGACATAATTTAAATAGAGCAGAACATAAAGGTATAGTATACCTCTCCTAATATCAACTAAGAGTATGTCAGTTTAACATTTCATGGAAAGAGTAATTAATATGAGTTGCCAGGGATTTCTTTCTGTCATAGTTTGCTTCTATAGTATGACATTACCTTGGAAAAGATAAAATAGGTTTGCCTTGTTATTGCATAGAAGGCATTTGGACTAACAAAAACATTCCTGAAAGATAAATTGCAAGAATCAGGAAGGCTTTGAAATCAGGAAAGCTCAGTACAAATTTTTCTTCTTGTAATTAGTGGTTGAGTAACAGTAGACAACTCATTTAACTTCTTTAATACTTTATTTCTTCATCTATAAAATAAGCATAACAAACAATCCTTATAGGGCTTCTGTAAGGCTCAGATGAGATAATGAATGTATTTTTTTTTCCAAAATTTAAATCACAGTATAAAAATTAGTTATTTTTATGAGCTTCTTAAATAATTAAATAACTCCAAGAAAGCTGTTTAGAACAACAACTGTTTATTAAGTGCTTATTTTATGCCAGGCACTATGCTAATCACTGAGAATTCAAAAAAAAAAACCCAAAAACCAAAACATTAATACATACTTTTTAAGTTTACTATTTAATGAAAAATGCAAACAACTATGGAATGAGAAAAATACAACCAGAGATTTTAGTCAATTGTTAACAGACTATTGAGATCTAGGAATCTGAGCAAAGTTCCAGTTCACTCTTCTTTCCTATTGTCCAATGAAAGCTAAGTTGACACATAGCTTGATAGAAAAAGTTGAGGATGAAAGGAAAGAATAGAAGTACATAGTCCCTTTTAAATATCCAGTAATTTGGTTCCCATTTATTCTTCAGTTCCATCCTACTATCACCTTTTCTCCATTTTCTTTCTTTCAGAGATAGTTATTTTACATTTCACTGCCTACAATTCAGTGCCAATTGGATGGAAACAGATTTAACCATTGATTACTTCCGAGCTTCCCACACGTGACTCATAAATCTTTTTTTTTTTTTTTTTTTTAGTTTTTCTTCAGTTCCTAGTTTCTACTATCAAAATTACAAAGGCATCAGAACTTTTTCTTAATCAAGGAGTAAACTGAGGTTCATACTATATAGAGTAGAAATAGAAGAATGCAAGCCTATTCCAGCACCAGAATTGGTCCAGGATTTTGTATTAGCTGAGTCTGCCCAAGTATCTTCATTAATAGCAGAATAAATTTTAACACAACAATGGCACTGAAGTCTTTTTGGACCTGATCTTTTTCTTCCTGTATCTCACAATTAGGAAGCGTCTCCTCTTTAAGTTATATCTTCCATTTAAAACTATCTCTTGTAGTTGTTATAAGGGGAAATTAAGAATGGAATTTCTCTGTGAAATATCAGCTACCTATACAAACTTTGTTTTAGCCTTTATCACAGACGCTTATTTCTGGTACATAGATATGCACTATCTTTAAATGACTCCTAAAACCCATCCTAACATCTCTACCTCAATTCCCAAACTGAACAAATCACAATAAAATCTCAGTTAACCAGAACATATCTGAATTTAACTCTCAGATAACATGAACATCTCTATACTCCATCTTTAGTGGGGGAAAGAAAAATGAAATATAAGCAAGTTCATAGCAGGGAGTGAGTTATTCTCCTCCCTTCTCCCTATCTCCCCCATTATTTAAGGCTTTTACTTAATCAAAATTTATCTTGAGATCCATTTCAACTATGTCAAACACACGCTTGACTTCTTAATGCATTATGCTACCAATTTGTATTCTACCTTATAATCTTTGATGCCTTTGAGATCTTTTTTTTTTTTTCCTATTCTACTTTGGGCCTTCAGAAGATTGGCAAAGAACAAATGGACCTTTGTATCACCCAGCATATAGTATAGCTCAAATCATGTAACACATACTCAAAACTTGTTTATACAAATGACGAATTAGATAGTGTGAATGTATTCCTACATTGCAGTATAGTAGTCTCAGTCTAATGATAAAAACCAGGCTCACAAAATTTTGTCTTTTGAACTGTGTCTTCATTAAACCCAGGGTTTAGTACAGTGTGGATATTATCAAGCTAAGCATTCAATCTCCAAATACAACCATTTCTACAAATCTAAGATATGGACCCTATGCAGATTTGTCTCCCAACCTCACTTGACCTTCAGTGACAAGAGTGTCACTGAACTCAGTTGCAAGTTTATAACTCAGCATGACAAAGTTGCAGGAAGCCAATCAAGCAATGTGGACATATGCTTAATACAATCCAGCCCTGCTGATGTCTCTAGACTGCATAACAGCAGGATACCCAAGTGAAGGCTTTATGGTGAGCTAAAGTGAGACAAAAGGCAAACATTGTGGGCAGGCGAAACTCATTAAGTCCAGCTTCAAACTGTGCAGTATACTAGTGGCTGCTGAGAAGCTGTGGCTCAGCACTGTACAGACTGCCTTGGTAGGAGCAGGACCAGACTGAAGGGTACATTGGAGGCCAGCATGGTATAAAGTCAATGAGGAGGAAGTGCAGAACAATCCACAGGGGCAGTCACTTACCTCCTTATAGCAGAGGGATGGAGGTGGATAGATACATGGAAGCCAGAAACCACAGGAGAAAAGGCCATGACCTGGAGAGATTTTTTTAATGACTTTTTTGGGGGGGAGGGAGGAGAAGAGAGAAGACATTGGGGAAATAGGATGCTAGAGGGTCCAGTCAAGAAACAGGGGCACAGAGAGAGAGCAGAGTACTGAATAGTAAAGTTAACAGATATTTTTGAAAGTAGATTTCTTTTAGAATTCTTTATGTAAATTTAAATTTGTCTAATTAAATTCCTAATGGGAATTTAAATGAAGCAAGAACTATTTGTACATAAGTTAAGTCATGGCATCAAATCATTCATTACAGTACTTTAAAGGTTATTACCATGCCTTCATGTATTTATTATGAATAGAAAAAGGAAGGAAGAGAAGTGTCTAAAATTTAAAAAATCATGTCTTAGGAAATCCTTAGGTATCATGGTTGAGTGTAGTCCAATTTACTACTTTATAGATTTTTCTTTCACATTTTTCTTAGAGACTTCGCATATTTCTTATTTATCTAATGAAACCATTTAATTTTCTAAACTTCATTTTATTTATTTTTCAAAGAAAATAATCTATTTTTCTTTCCCACTTCTATCCCATTTTAGAAAAAAAGAGAAACAGAAGAAAAATCCTTTTTAAAAATATGTATAATATCTCAAAGAGATCTTAAAGGCAGGAAAGAGACCCACGTGTGCAAAAATGTTTGTGGCAGCCCTTTTTGTAGTGGCAAGAAACTGGAAACTGAATGGATGCCCATCAATTGGAGAATGGCTGAATAAACTATGGTATATGAATGTCATGGAATATTATTGTTCTATAAGAAATGCCCAGCAGGATGATTTCAGAGAGGCCTGGAGAGACTTGGATGAACTGATGCTGAGTGAAATGAGCAGAACCAGGAGATCAATATACACAGCAACAGCAAGACTATATGATGATCAATTCTGATGGACATGGCTCACTTCAACAATGAGATGTTTCAAACCAGTTCCAATTGTTCAGTGATGAAGAAAGTCATATACATCCAGAGAAAGGCCTGAAAGAATTTAGTGTGTACCACAACATAGCATTTTCACGCTCTCTGTTGATGTTTGCTTGCATTTTGTTTTCCTTCTCAGGGTTTTTTCTTTGTAGATCTGATTTTTCTTTTGCAGCAAGATAACTGTATAAATATGTATACATATATTGGATATATCATATATTTTAACATATTTAACATGTATTGGACTACTTGCCACCTAGAAGAGGGGGTGAGGGGAAGGAGGGAAAAATTTTGAACAGAAAGTTTTGCAAGGATTAATGTTGAAAAATTACCCATGCATATGTTGTATAAATAAAATTTTTTTAAAAGAAAGGAAAAAAGAAAAAAAGGTCTTCTACAATGATGACAACATATTAACAATGTTCACAGTTTATAAAACATAATGTACTCATAGATCCTCTCTTCTCCAATAAAGGGAAGGAAATAAATTTTCTCAGGTCATCTAATAATTTCAAAATTTTTAAAAATCATCAAAATTTTTTAAAAGAAAGGAAAAAAAGAAAAAAGGTCTTCTACAATGATGACAACATATTAACAATGTTCACAGTTTATAAAACATAATGTACTCATAGATCCTCTCTTCTCCAGTAAAGGGAAGGAAATAAATTTTCTAGGATCAGACTTGGTGATTGAATTGATACTCTTCCCATGTCTGACATTCCTGGATAAGGAAACTTCCTCTAAGTTAACACCTCCCTTACCACTTATGATATTAGAAAGTTGCCTAATGTCTTTAGAGGGCTTGAAGAATATCACTTGTACAGCTAGGTGGAACTAAATAGGGAAAGAGGCTTGAGGCAAGGAGATAAGTTAGGAGGAAAAATGTGGTGAGACCCTAAATTAGGACTCTAGCTTTGTCTGAGCAGAAATAAGAAATATAAAAACTGTTATTAAGGGAGAATCACCAAGAGTTGGCAACTGACTAGACAAAAAAGGTACAGGAAAAGGAATATTGAGGATGATGCTGAGGTTGCAAACCTGAGCAACTAAGGACATGAGGGATCTCAAAAAAATTATCAAAGTTAGGGAAAAGGAGGTAATAGCTAATTCCGACAAATTTTAAATACAATTGATTAATTTGGCTAAAAAAAAAAATGTGACCAGAGGACATAAGTAATCAGTTTGGACATATGTTATGGATCCTGCTTTAGATGACGAACATGTCTGAATAGAAGGCTGTAGAGTCTAAGGTCCCTTTTAAATCTGTTACCCTCTCTCAAAAAAATTTTTTTTTTAAATCAAGAGTATCATGGAAAGAAGTCTGGTCTGGGAGTAAAAACCTGCATTCCCTTCCTGGCTCTGCTGTTAATTTGTTGTATGATTTTGGGTAATGCAATTGACCTTTATTAATTTGCTTCCTTTTCTGTACAATGAAGGAGTTGAAGGCAATGCTTTCTGAGGTCTTTCCCAGCTCTAACATCCTATGACTTGAGGAAGAAATATTCTATTCATGCTCAATTACTATTTTGAGGGAGTGATAATGTTGTGGTTTTAAAAAGTTTTCTCAGGGTGAAATTTGCCACATTTAGTCTAAAAACTCAGAACCTGTCAAGGAAAGAATAATTTAGCTTAAGTCTTTAGTCAAATGATTCACAAAGTCTATCTTTGTACTTTTCAGCTAACTAAGGAAACAGAGTTATCTTTTTAAACTATTAGTTTCATAAATATTTCAATATCTATTGGTAAGCTTGAGCTTTTAAAGGTGAAGAAAAATTCACCTCTCAAAGAAAATCATCCTTGAATTGATAACCCAGAATACTATGACTCAGATTCAGACTCTGTAAGCTTCCTACAAGCTCAGTCTTTGGTAGGTCACTAAAATGAGGGAGTTAGATGAGTTGACTTGTAAGGTCCTTTCCAGCTCTATTACTTTACCGATAGTTCCATTTACTTTGCAACTTTGCTATCCCTCAAGTTGACTTTTTTTGAAGACAGGTTGTCAATATTTATTTAGTATTTACAACTTGTAAGGTGCTAACCAGGCCTAGGCGAAGATAAACAAAACAGGGTTCTTGCCCTCAAGGAGCTTCCGAACAACCTTAATGCAAAAAAGGATAAACTATCTATGTATAGGGAAGACACAAAACACTAGCCAAATTCCAAAGGACAGAAATCAGAACAAATTCTTCCATTTTGTAGTCAATATTCCAGCTGAAGTGAGAGCTATTAAATCTTCACAGGTGCTTTGAAGGAGCCTGGACACCCAGACTGCTGTCACACCAAGAGGGCTTCACTCCAAGTCCTTTTTCCTCTACAATCTTTGTCGGGCCATTAGCCAAGCAGACAGCCTGAGTGGATTTAAATGCAGACACTCAGAATGCAATTAGGTAAGGATCAATGTCTCTGTAACTGACTAAGCAACAGCTGAGAGAAAAGCAAGTTTCTGATAAAATGAAGAGAAACTAGTAATGGATAAGAAGCTGCTATCCTACTCTTGAAATGTAACAAAGAATTTTGCCTTCTTTTAGTAAAAAAACAAATAAACCAACAAAAAACAATACTGTAAGCTATATGTTCTTTTTCTTCCCTTTTTGTTAGGTCCTTTTCTTACCTAAGGGTATGGAATATATTTCCCCAACCCCCAAAGCCACAGATAATAACAAAAAATGTTCATATTCATTATGACAAGTACTTTGTCCAATCTGTTTCCTTTGATGTGAATGGGGAGTAAGCAGGTGCCTCAAGGCTTTGGCTCCCACCCATTGCCAGGCTTGTCCCCAAGGCTAGGGTGAGCAGGTGTGTTCTCTTACCACACACTGGGTGCTTTACATAATATCTGCTGGACTCAGAAAGAGCCAAGCTCTTAGTAAGCACTAATTAGGGAAATGGCTAATGTAAAATCACATTCTTTTTGTTCTGTTGTTGATTTATAAGGTGAACTTGGAATTTCCACGGTTTTTTGCTTAGTTATCTGCTGAGCAGTAATATTCATGGTCCACAGTAGATCATAGGAAAACAATGAAACAAGACTGTATGTTAAGTCTCTCCAACTCTAACTCACCACTTCTCTTTTCATCTGCCTTTTGTGTGTTGTGTTTCCCCATTAGAATGTAAGCTCTTTTAAGGTAGGGTCTATATTTTTGCCTGTATTTGTGTCTCCAGTTCTTAACATATTGTCTAGCACATACAAATGTTTAATAAAAATTTGTTCCCTTCCTTCTCTAACCAACCACAAATAAAACACTATCTTTGACTTTTGAAAGCTAATGATAAGGCAAACAGATAACAGCTACATAAACTCTACAAGTTCTAAAATGATGGCTACAATTTATATGTAAAGAAACACATACACCCACGAACACTACACACTGACCTTTGTGTATATTGGAGTCTCTGCCTGTGAACTCTATCTCAAAATTTCAAAGGAGTGAGCCTACACAGATAATCAATTAATGATGTGGAACCTTTTACTTTGTGAGGTAGAGATTTTTAAACTTTATTTTGTATTGTGTATTTATTTTCACAAAGAAAATCATTTCAGTTCATATTGAAGATAATTACCATTTTTCACTCTGCATCAAAAAAGAAACAAAAATAGGCTTTTTTCCCTATACTCTTGAGGATATTTTTGGTTTTAGAAGCCATTGTTTGTTTGAAGGGTGAAAAGAGCTGATAGAAAGCACTTAAGGAGTACAAATAGGAAAGGCTAAATTTTTAATAAGTGAGGGGGTGTTGGAAAATGTGATGCTGTAGGCAGAAAATGTGGAAGATTTTTCTTCTTATTTTTCAGACTGTGAACTTTGGGGTCTGTAATTAATTTTCAGAGAATTTAACCCCAATGCACTTAAACTTTTTTTTCATGGAAATTAAATTGTAACTATGGATATCCCATTTACTTAGGACACTTGTAGGAAACAATTTCCTGTTTGTGCAGAAATTTGAAATACTTACTGGAAGCTGTGGAAAGGTGATAAATTTACATTTTAAAGCATGATGTCAAGGATTTCAAGGTAAGGAAAATAAAAGCAGCGGTCATCAAAACCATTTGGTACTGGCTAAGAAATAGAGTAGTCGATCAGTGGAATAGGATAGAATCACAAGACAAACTAGGCAATAACTATAGCAATTTGGTTTTTGATAAACCCAAAGACCCCAGCTTTTGGGATAAGTATTCACTATTTGACAAAAACTGCTGGGAAAACTGGAAACAAGGTAAGGAAAATATACTTGGTGGTGGTGAAGAGACCAGCTAGATTAATTTTTAAAAATCTGTTTTTTGAAAAAATAATTCATTAAGAAAAAATGAAGACGTTTTAATTTTGTGTACATTTTGAGAAGTAACCATATTGATACATCTGTAAACTCATTTATTTAAAGTAGTTAATACTACATAATGAAGTATACAATGACTATGACTAGCATCAGTTAGGAAAAATTTCCTCCTGAGCCAAATTCTTCTACCTTCTCGAATATAGTATTGAAATTATTGGTACCATGTTAAGTTCTTCAAAACCTAGGATCTTATTAAAGATTTGATTTGAAAAATTATTGATTATATGGCCGAAGGTAGCTCAGGAATGAGTGACAGGAGTGCAGAGAATCTGAATTAGACAAACTTTCCTACTTCCCAATTAATGTGTACATTATGGGATCATGTCAACTTTCTAAAATTTAGAAGCTTCTTGTGGTTCAGAATGTCCTAAACAAATATTATTTTTTAATATGTTGGAAGATATTACCAATTTCTAAATTAATTTTGGAGTCATAAGACTTAAGTTTGAATTCCCAATCTTTGTGCTTACTATATTTAAGATTTTAGACAAATCCCTTCACTCTTAGGGCTTCTGCTTCTTTTTCTATAAGATTGTGGTTGGATCAGATGATATCTGAGTTTCCTTACAGCTCTAAAACTATGATCTTGTGACCTATGAAGACATCTTAAACAATCTCTTCTGGATGAATTTTCCACACTTTTCAATTTCTATTTCCGTGAAAATTCAACAGACTTATCATTTCTTTGAGCACATAAATATTTTAATTTCAAATCTTGGCCATTGTTCCTGTAATATCAATCAGGATTTTTTAAAAATTATCTTTGTAAGAATACTGAAATGAGCACAGTACAGATTGAGTATGATGCCTTAGCAATTAGCTGGTACTCATACTGGTGCATCCCTTCTTTCAGTTCACTAAAGTACTATAATCAGAAATGTTAATTTTAAAGTACTACTGGGATCCAGTTCCCTGTCCTTTGTCTTACTTCAGAGATCCAAAAGAAGTAGACAGATATCAAGCACCATGAAGAGGCAGAAGACAATTCCATCTCTAGGGGCCAAGAAAGTCCTTATCCATCCTGAGGATTCTTCTTTAATCCTATATACAAAGAATCTTTGGGCAAAAGGGTTTGTGACCTTTCACTGCCAGAATGAAAGATATATAAATATAAGATATTATTATTTTAATTGGTGATATTTTGTAAGCATTAGTAGAGACAAGAAACATGACTACAACTTTTTTTTTATAAAGCTTTTTATTTGCAAAACATATGAGTGACCTTTCAACATTGACCTTTGCAAAAAAACTTTTTTTTTCCCAAGCTTTTCCTTTCCCTCCCCCCGCCCCTCACCCCTAGAT
>JAJPUD010005792.1:0-21526 GCA_023553655.1 Myrmecobius fasciatus
TTATTTAAAGCTTTTTATTTGCATGACATGTATATGGGTAGTTTCCCAACACTGATCTTTACAGAGCTTTCCATTACAAATTTTACCCCCAGTCCCCTCCCCTCCCCTAGATGGCAGGAAGTCCACTACATGTTAATAATGTTGAAATGCTTGAGAAGTTATGCAAGAAAAATCCTATCTACAAGAAAAAAAAAGAATCAGAAAAAGGCAACACAATGCAAGCAAATGTCAATAGAGATCATAAAAATGTTACGTTGTGGTCCATATTTCATATCCCTCTCTCTGGGTGTATATGGTTTTCTTCATTGAACAATTTAAACTGGTTTGAGACAATTCTTTGTTGCAGAGAGCCATGTCCATCAGAATTGATCATCATGTAATACTGTTGTTGCCGTGTATGATGATCTCCTGGTTCTGCTCGTTTCACTCAGCATCAGTTCATGCAAGTCCCTCCAGGCCTCTCTGAAATCATCCTGCTGGTCGTTTCTTACAGAGCAATAATATTCCATAACATTCATATACCATAATTTGTTCAGCCATTCTCCCTCCAATTGATGGGCATTAGGATATATTTTTAATAGGTTTATTTGTCTAATTGTGTTTTA
This sequence comes from Myrmecobius fasciatus, assembly GCA_023553655.1. NCBI lineage: Eukaryota > Metazoa > Chordata > Mammalia > Dasyuromorphia > Myrmecobiidae > Myrmecobius > Myrmecobius fasciatus. The sequence goes on from JAJPUD010005792.1 coordinate 606, forward strand.
CCCAGCCTCATAATTAGTTTTCATTTTTTAGGCACACTGAGAATAGAAGATAGTAAGAGAGCAAAATTGTATCTGGTTGAAATTACATAGTTAGCATATGTAATTTATAATCTGGTAATAATTGAAGAAGAAAAAATAAAGAGAATGATAATTCTCTGCAGAAGAAATATACAATTCTTGTTGTACATGATCCCTGATTTAAGAACATTCAAATTTTCTCTCTTTCATTGTTTAGGTTCCAGGAGATATAAGTTTTCTTCTCCATCCTGGCACTTTGAATTTTACTAGAAATAATGTTTAAAAGGTTGTCAAAGAAGACCATGACATCAGAAAGGTGATGCCATGAAATGTAAGTGAGTTAGATTTAAGTGAGGGAGGTTGTGCAAGGTTACTTGCCTCACTTTCCCATCCAGAGACATCTGTATCTAGTGGTCAGATAGAGATCAGAACCTAGTACCCCTGGTCAGGGCTAGTTAGAGAAGTATTGTAAGAAAGGTGTTTTAGGATTTAAGGAGCATTTGGGTTAAGCCTTTTTTGTGACCTGACCTGGGAACCTAATCTCCTGTATGTAACATTGTTTCTGCAGGAAAATGTCTTTTCCTACAAACTGAAGAGCACTTATTCAGCAGGAAACATTTAGAATATTTCTTTTCCTCTATTTAAAAAAAAATGTTGAGGATGGATTAATCTTTTCTTGAGGAGAATCTACTTGTCATTCCAACAGGTCTTAAGATCATTGGTTTAGGAGTCTCTGTCTCTGTCTTTCTTTCCCTCTCCCTCTTCATTTTCCTCAACCTCTCCTCCTTATCTCTCCCTCCCTCTGTCCCTCCTTCCCTTTCTCTTTCTTTTTCCCTCCCCTCTTCTCCCTTCCTCCACCTCTTTGTGTTTGTTTCTATGTCTGTTAAAATCTCTATCTCTGTATCTCTGAGTTTCTTTCTAGCTCCTGATCTCTAATTTTTGTAGGGGAAGGGGGTGATGTTTAACCAAATTAGAAGCATGGGGAGGTATTGTGCCTGCCAAATCTGCAGTCAACTAAGTTGGTCTTTTAAAAACTAATGAATGAGGAGATCTTACTTAATATTTTTGACCTGCCTTTCAATTTAATTCCTACAGAAATCCATTCAATAGACTAGTAATTTCTCTATGGGAAAATGGCTACTTGGTTCAATTTTTGGTTTCACAGAGAAAGTGAAAAGGAATAGAATAAAACTTTTATGTATTCTATAATGTATTTGAATTTTTATGCTTCTTTATGGAGTCATTTAAGTTATCCTACTTTTTTCCCCTTTCTTTAAAAAAAATGCATTTAAGTTCTAGAACTACATGGAGAGGCAGTATAATATAGGGAAAGTAAAAGGGAACAAGCTTTTGTTAAGCAATTAACAATCTGCCAGACATTTATCTTTTACTATAGTGGAAAGAATACTAGATTTGGCATCTGAGGACCTTATCTTAAATCCCTATTCTAATATTTACTACCTATGTAACTGTAGGCACATTATTTTACCTTTTGGGGCCTCAGTATTGCCATTTTAAAAGTGAAGGGCTTAAAAGGGGGCAGCTAGGTGGCACAGTGGATAGAACACCAGCCCTGAAGTCAGGAGGACCTGAATTCAAATCTGTCTCAGACACTTAACACTTCCTGGCTGTATGACCCTGGGTAAATCACTTAATCCCAATTGTTTCAGGGGGAAAAAAAAGTGAAGGGTTTAAAATAAATTATGGGTTCTTAGCAGAAGTCTTTGGATAGATTTCAGGGTGTTTATAAGATTGGATGGGGGAAAAAATCTTTATTTTTCCTTTCCTCTAACTAACATTTAGCATTTCCTTCAATTATTTGAAAACATTCTCAAGGAAGTTTTCATAGGCTTTGGCAGACTGCTGAAGGGGTCTAGTATACACAAAAAACATAGAATAGATCACCTCTGAAGTTTCTTTTGGTTTTACATTCTAAAGCTTTAGGTTGTCCTCCTCTCTAATAACAGGACAGTGGATTAGTAATAAATGTTTATTGACTGTCTGACTAGATAAACTGTAAATCTGTGCTCCTAAGAAGGGGCCATTATTTGCAGAACCCTGTGGTGTATTATTAGAAACCTTCCAGTTTACCTTCATTCATTAATCAATATTTTGGGGTATGGTAATTCAACCAAATATAGTTCCTGCCAACCAAGAAATCATCTAGTAAATCTTGTTCATAGAATGCTATGAGAAATGCTGTCATTGAAATTCAGAAACACTATGCACATAAGATTCCCTTTATTTGCTACTCTAGTCACAATATCAAAAAATGCTTGTTGGATTTAAAATGGTTTAGCTTTGTAAGACTTAATAAACCTTTATGTACCATTATTGATCATGACACGACTTCCTTTTAAAGTCCCTTCTTCCTCAGAAATTCTATGATTTTATGTATTCACAAACAATGCTTAATAATTTACCCTAGAAATTTGTCAGATATAAACTGTTAGGAATTTACCTTTGGTTCTTTTTCTCTCACCCCACATAGCCAAACAGTAATTAAATCTTGTTAATGCTCACTTTACAACAATCTCATGCATCTGTCTCCTTCTCTTAGTATACACTATCATAATTTCAGTGTAGATCTTCATCTTTTTTGCATCTGGAATGCTGCAATAGACATCTGTGCAAACTTTCTATCTCAATATTCCTTTTTGGTTCATTCTCCACTTTGCTGCAAAATTGTTTTTCCTAAAATACAGATATAACTTTGTTGTTCAGTTGTTTCAGGCCTGTCTGCCTCTTCATGATCCCATTTGGGTTTTTCCTGACAAGAATACTGGAGTGGTTTGCTGTTTCCCTTTCCAGCTTATTTTACAGATGAGGAAACTATAACAGTTAAGTGACTTGTTTAGGGTCACAGAGTTAGTAAGTCACTGCAGTCAGATTTGAACTAAGGAAGATTAAATTTCCTAATTCTAGACCCTGCACTCTATCCAGTGCCATCACCTAGCTGCTCCAAGACAGAAATATGAACATGCCACTCTCCTGTACAATAAATTCCAGTGGTTTCCTTATTACCGCTAAGATAAACTACAAACTCCTTTTTTTGACATTTAAAACTCTTTATGACTTGACTCTTGCTTGGGATGTAATTTGTCAAACTGGAGATCTGAACTTATTAAAAACAACTAAGTACTGTTTTTTTTTTTTTATTTTATTATCATTACAACATAATATCTTTTCTTTCCTTGGGATTTAATTTCATCTAAACTATGTTTACCCTACATTTTCCAGGATCATTCTTGTTCCTAGAGGAAGAACACAAAATAGAAGTTGAGTAGTTTTGCTTTTTCTCATCAATTAACATTAGACCATCTGCCCAAGCAGTGGGGCAATCCTCTTCCTTGTCATCCTTGCACCAAACATAGCTACAAAAGCCCTTTTTATTGTCCTTAGCATTTAACACAAGCCTCAGCTTATTCTGAGCTTTAGCCTTCCCAACACTGGTCTTACAGATTCGTGCCTTGAATTTTTATTTATCCTTAGTCCTCCTTTCATCTATTAAAATTTCTGTTCATCATAGATATTCTTGTACAGTCACATCAGATGCCACCTTCATCAGTTTTGTTTCCCCTTATTATAATCATTTGTGATCAAATCATCAGATTTTACTTTATATTAATTCAAATGTATTAAGAAAGAGGATCACTAGTATGGTGAAGAGATATTGCAGGACAAATCTCTGGGCAGCTAGGAATCTTTAACTTAGACAAAATAGCAAATTTAAAGATAAAGTATATAGTCTTCATTTGAAGGGTCATCTCATAAAAGGTGGGTTAGATTTATTTTGTTGGGTCCTAGAAATCAGAACTAAGATTAATGAGTAGAAATTTCAGGGAGGTAAATTTTGGGGTAAAATGATGAAACATTTACTAGTCACTCTCAAATGGAGGGGATTATTAAGTTTATTTTTTGCTATAGATCTCTAAGACTGGATCAATTTAATTTGTTTAAATGCTGGATTAATGATTTCAGAATTTCCTTTCAACTTTGGAATTTTATGATTTTAGGACTGCTAAACACTGCCTATGCTTCTAGGCATGGTAAAACTAGTGTAAGAAGGCCTGTTTCTCTGAGACTATGTCCATCTTGGCTCCACTGAATGTTTATGGTAATATCAATTAATAATCAACAAGTGTTTATTAAGCATTTATGATGTGATAGATACTTACTAAAACCTAGGAAACCAAAGGAAAACTTAAAACTGTACCTGCCCTCAAGGAGCTAACTTTTAATGTCAAAGATAACATGTGAATAAAGAGGCATATATAATATGCATAGAGAGTAAGGTGATCTTAGAGGAGAAGACCCTCTATGGAAGGTGACATTTGAGCTGCCTTGAAGGAAACCTGGGATTCCAAGATTTATGAGTGAGGAAGAGTGTTCCAGGCATGAGAGATTGTTAATGCAAAGGCACAAAGATTGGAGATGTAGTACTGTGTGTTGGGAACAGCAAGTGGGCTAGTATGGTTAGATCACAGAGTAAAGAGAAATGAGTAAAGTACAAGAACACTGAAATGGTCAGCAGGGATGAGCTCTGTAAAGAGCTCTAAATGACAAACTAAAGAGTTTATATTTAACCCTAGAGATTAATAGGGAGCCATTCAATTTCAATGAGTGAGGAAGGAAGATGGTGTGACATGATCAGATCTGCATTTTGAGAAAATCATTTTGGCAGCTATGTGGAGAATGGATTAGAGTGGGGAGAAATTTGAGCCATATATATCAATAACACACTATTGCAATAATCTGGTTGAATTTGGAAAAATCCTTATGTAGCCCAGGATTTTCTCTTACTGGTCTCAAGTTAACTTGTTTACCTCCCTCCCACCTACTCTGGCAGTTTGGGTGGTTCCAAAAGGAGCAATTTTGCTGCAATAATTCCCTCTCAAAGTTGGAGATCTAATTCACGTGTGAGGGAGCTATAAGTCTGCTATTTACTGTTGTTACTCTTGAGTCCTCATCATTGGGCTTCTCATATTCAGAAACGAGTTCAAAACTGTATTAGATAGCTATGTTCTATTTATAGTTTCCCTATAATATTGTTTATTATATATATTTTTAAACATCATCAGTGTTTATATTCTTGAGATAAAAGTTTTGCAAGATTTTCTAGATTATCAAGAAGACTAAATTTTAGAACCTATTTTGATGACAGGACCAGGTAAGATGGTGACCAAGACAGAGTACTCAAAATTGTTCATACTATTTCCTCACTTTATATACCATTTTTATCAAAGCAGCTTTCATGAAGTTTTCTCCTTCATGCCATTTCACAGCAGTATCAATTCAAGTAAGCATAGGACTTTTTTTTTTTCATTTTGGGCTGTACTTTTTATTAATAATATTAGATAATATTTATATGGTATTTTTAATTTAGTTTGGTGTTTTACATATTATCTCATTTGATCCTCATAAGAGTGTTGTGAAGTAAGTTCCATTATTGTTTCCATTTTGCTGATGAATAACTGAGTCTGAGAGAATTTAAGTGTTCTTTCTTTCCACTGTGCCACTTTGTTGGCCTTGCCTGGGTTATTTATCACCATCTTGTGATTCCTTTATCAGTTTCTAAGAGCTATATATCATACATTTAGCTTGTAAGTGCCCTCTCCTTTGGCTTCATGACGGCACCAGGGAGAAGTCTTGCTCTATTGACTTTATGAAACGCATGTTGTTGAGGCAAACTTTTAAGTTTCGGTGTTCTCATGACATCCTGGAATTGCTGTCATTGAGGTGTATGTATGGCATTTCACATACCTGTGCAGAAAGCTAAGAAGATTTTATAGAACACACATATTTTATTTCTATAGGTTGTACTAATATTTCAGTATGAATTAGGAAAGATGCAGCATATAAGCAAAGCAACGATGTAAATTAGTGGTGACAAAGTCTTAGTGCAATAATGAGGTACAGATGTTAGGTGCACAGGAAACTTCATGGTGAGCAGGGAGGATTGTTATTAGAGATAGTAGTGGTGCTATCTTTCAAGAGAAGCATAATCCTAATGGAAATTTTTTGGTAATCGAGGAATAGGTATATGATGGAAGATTATGAGAATCAGCCAAATTGAGCTATCTGTTGTTTTTGTTTGACCCTTCTAAGTGGTTCATTCACTTTGATCTTTGCTTTGGGCATGTGCTCATTTCTGGAGTGAAAACCCTGAGATCACCTCAGCTCAGGCTAAATGTCAACAAATTATAATATGGGTCAAAGCTGTTTTTACCCCTCAAAATTTTTTGGGTTTGTATCATTATCTGTAAACAATAATTCACAATTTTAAGCAAAATACTTTTCCTACTAGTGCTTACTTCTAGGCTTGAAGACTCCACTTGTACTATTTGCTGCAATACCTCGTTGGTTTTAAACTTTATTTTAAAATGAATTTTCATTAACAGATGTTGGGAAACAAAAACTGAGTTTAAGATGGTGATGCCAGGAATCATTTTTGTTTTAAAAACATTGTAAGCATTCAGCCCTTTGATTCAGTGGGGAAAAAATAAACTGGTATAACAGTTGTTCTTTTGGTTTGTTGCTGTATATCCTTTAAAAAATGAAAAGAGTGAGTTATTTAATAGTAGGAGAAAAAATAATCCTGAAAAAAAAAATCAGGATTATTGACTGATGAGCTAATGGTTGGTGAGGTGGAAATAATGGCTTATCACTGTAAATATGTATTTTGGGACTTGTGGGTTGTGTGTTATTGATGTGACATAGTACATTAGTCAATTGTGTGAAAACTGCTTAATTTATGGATCATTGATCTTCTTTCATATCTGGTTCCACAGGCAGCATGTACCTGCATGCAGTATTGATAACCTGGAAATATTTCTAGAATTGAAATTTAAGAAATTGTCCAAGAGCACTGCACTGGGAATTGGAAGACCTGAGTTCAAGGCTTGTCATTTACTGATTGTATGACCTTAGGCAACTCACTTTATTTCTTTTACCTTCACTTTCTGCAACTAGTGCATCAGGGGATCATTCTGTAATATAAGATTCCTTCATAGTTACTCCTGACATTTGGTTCCTAAGGTTTTCATTTCAGAGCCTAATGACTTTGAAGCATCTCTTCTCAAAGAGATATTACTAAGTTCTATACAGGGAGCATATAAGTCAGAGAGACTGGAAAAATGTTGAATAATGACTGAAATTAAAATTATGTATTTTATTTTAATATCATATATTTTAAGGTTCTTCTCTAATTCTGACACTAAATACCAACAAAAGGACTTAAGTGATATTCTTCTTATAGTTCCCCTACCCTATATTCTATATTATTTTGGTTTTGTTGTTAGCTCTGGCCTAACTCCCTTTTTTGAATCGGCTGGCCAGGTTATTCCATTGGTTATAGTTGTCATGTGATGATACACAAGGTGAAAAAAAAAAGTAGAAGGTAAACATTTAGATGTTTAAACCTGTGGAAGATTGACAGCATAGGTTTGTCATTCTCTTGAAAGTTTAGAATACTTAGAGGAGGGGAAGTTGAAGGAAGAATGCAAACAGGAAGGGGGATGGTAGAGACACAGTGTAGTATGCCTGACAGCTGATCAGCAACTTTTAATCAGTCCTAGAACCTCTTCCAGCTGGAGCAGGGATTCTGCCTAATCTATACTACTGGGCCATCTTCCAGGAAGCATAGTATCTGGTTTATGACCAGAAAAACTCAATTAATGATGGTAGGATAATAAATTGCTTAAGTTTGTCCAATTCTCTCTTTCTGGAAAAGAACCAAAGGCTCTGCACTTATTAATGACTTGCCAAAATTATTGCTAACATGAAGTCTGAATCTGAAGGTGGGAAAAAAAAAAAACTTCGTTGTGGTGCTCCAGGGCATTGCCAAGAAGACATGGATGTGGGGACTGTAACAAGCATTAGTGAATCATTTTGTTATAAGACTTTGGAAGTGAAAAAAGCTGAATACATTGTCAAATATATTCCAGAAGAGTGATTTCCAAACTTTTTCACTGGATCACATTTCTCCCAGCCCCTTCTCACCTCCAAACGTCTCTGCCTTGCTAGCTCTCTTCTCTTGTTGGTGAATTCTAACTTTGATCCTTGGGAGAAGACTATTTTGGGGACAGACTCAGGCTGACCACACTTCATTCCCTGCCCAGTTGTATTTCCACTTCTCCCAGATTTAACCACCATGCCTCAGAGGGAGAATTATCCTTTCCTTCTCAGTTTTTAGCTACCTTTTTATGTTTCTTTCTCTGTTTGAATGTAACTACTTGAGATCAGGGGCTCTTTTTTGCTTTTATTTGTATCTCCAGTTTTTAACATGATGTGTGGATACATAGTAAGTACTTGCTTATTAGATACTTTTTGCTTTCCCTTAAAATTTATCACCTTTTTGCTGTAAGAATCTCTTATCTTCTTCAGTTCCTTCTTATGTCCCACTTTTGTTCCCACTCTGAATTCTTTGTCAATCCCCATATCTCATATTAAAAAGAGAAATGTTTCACTTTACCTTTTACCAGTAATGCTAACCGCTGATGTTTCTATCAATTAAAAATTTTTATCTATTCATTATAACACTTCCCCTAAGGATCTGTATTAGGCAATACTTAAACCAGCTTAAGCATATTATTTCTACTGAATCTAAACCTTCTTCTCATTCCTCAAGTATAAGTTTGTATTCTCTGCTCCATGATAATCATATAAGGAGTTTGTATTTGCAAGGCACTTAGCACAGTGCCTGGCACATAGTAGGAGGAAGCGGTCACTGTGGAGCAGTGTCCTTTAGGATTTTGATAGTGGAGCGAGGCTGGTATTTAGCCAAAGAGAGCAACATTTACAAAACCACAGAGAAACTTGCCTTAGCTAGATCAAAAGATTTAAGTTAGATAGATAATTGTGGGAAGTAAGGTCAGATCAACCAAGTAGAATCATGTTGTAATGGGAAGAAGTGGTTTTGTAATCATAAGACTAGATGCCAACCCAAGCTTCGTGACTCATTACTTAGTGTGGTCACTTACCTTTGTTCAGCCTCAGTTGCCTCATATGTAAAATGAAGGGATAAGACAAAATGATGTCTTCTAACTCTAAATCCTGTGATTTTATGATAGATTTGAATGAGACATTATCTTGTAATAGCTCAGATAGCTTTTTGAACAGAGCAATGAATGATATGATAAAATGGAATTTATGAAAATGAATTGGTATGTAGGGTGAAATGGATTTGGGAGAATTATTAGGGAGATGAGTTAGAAGGTTATTAAAGTAAAGTGATGATGATGATGATGATGACACTAGGAATGAAAAGAAATTGATGGGCATAAGCCATTTTAAGAAAATAATTTTTAGGATTTATTTCAGAAGGGAATGAGTCAAAAACGACTCAGATGTTGAGCCTGAATGACTAAGAGAATGATGGTGTTAGTGACAGAGTGAGGGAAGTTTGGAGGGGGAACTTGGTTTTGAGGACTATGTGGGAAATGGTTTGTTGGAATAAATACAGTTTGAGGTTATAGGACAAACAAATGGAAAAGGCTGTGAAGCAGTTGTAAGAACAAGGAATGCTCCTTGGAGATAGGCTGACTATTTGTCTCTAAGAGGGTAATTGTAGAAGCTTGGCCTGTTTGCATTGAAAAGAGAAGACTAAAGGGAGGCAAGATTCAAATCTTCAGATGTTTGAAGGGCTGTCATTTTGAAGGGGGTGAAATTTAGAATTTGTTCTCTCTTGCTCTAGAAGGGTTAATGAGGGCATATTTAAAGGATATAAGGTTTTTTGTTTTCAGAGAATGAAAGAGAAATTTCTATCAATAAATCATTTAACAATGGAATTTGACTTCTTTGTAAAGTAATGAGTTCCCTATGGTTGAAGGTATTAAAATAGAGACTGAATAACTTTCTATTATGGATGCAATAGATTCCTATATTGAACTATAAGTTGAATTGTGGCTCCTAATGTTCCTTATTAGACTGATTCTATTTGAGTTTGAAGTGAGATTCATATGAGATTTATATTTGAGTGTTCTTTGCTATTTTTGTAGAGATGACAATTTGATCACGTCTTGACTATCTCACCATTGACTGAAGTGTACAGACAATACAAGATGCCATTGTTCATACTATTCATTAAAAGAAAACATTTGCCTTGGTTGAACAAAACTCCCCCACTCTTTTATAGCAAGATGTCTCATCCACATATCAAGATAATTCAGGATTTCTTAGAAGATGTAATATTTGGTTTAATGACCTTCTGATAATTAACATCGGGTAAGGTATTAAATGGAAAGCTGTCTGCTCACCAAAAATATTCAGCATTGTAATTGAGATTAAACACAATCCATATTAAGAAAAGATTCCCTCCCTTCACCCCGTGCTTATTGAGTCTTCCAGATATTATTTTTATGCAGATTTTTTCAAGTCCCAAGATTTGCAGAACCTCCTAAAAGACTTATGTAAGCACTCAAAAGAAGTTTGACTTTTGCATCCCATAAGAAATACCAAATGGATAAACTTTATTTCCTGGATTTCAACATGTGTTTGGATGGTCATCCTATAAAAAAAGACTTAAGTAGCTCTATCATCTGCATATCTGCTAACTATCTGATACAAATAGTTAACAAACTGTACTTACTAAAGGGAACTGAAAAGGAGGAGGGGAATAGGCTAGATTATTTTCTTGAAATTGCAAAAAACACTTTTATTGACTCCCCTCTCCATCCTTGACCTTCTCATAACTATAAAGACCCATCTTTTCACTACTAATCTTTTACTATTGCCACGTGGCAGTAGGATCTGGAATACCATTGCATCGAAAGAATTAACAGTGGACCACAAAGACTAAGGATTTACATGATGGATATAAGCTAGTTGAAATGTATAACTAAGGAGGAACTCTGGAAAGGAACCAGAGTGAAGGATGTTGTCAAAGAGTAGTGTTAAGAGAAAGAGAATATGAGCTGATCATGTGGCCATTGTAAGGGATTACAGGGTTTTGGCTTTTGTGCTCTGAAGATATCCTTGCAATGTTTAAAAAAAAAAAAAAAAAAAAAGATATGAAAACCAGAGTAATTCATGTTGAATGTGCCTTTGTGGCAAACTTTTGGGAGGATAAGGACAAGAGTCACATTGAATGGGAGACATGGATGGATTGCAATCTGCATTGTGGGTGACAACTTTTGATTTAGTAAGATCACAAATCTGTTTTAATATTAGATAGCTGAAACTATAAATATAGTTTTTCGACTGGGAGAGTATGGAATGAGAACTCAGAAGGTTCTTAGCCTCAGAAAACACCAACAGTTAGTATATGGGAAAATTAGAGAACAGCAAAGAATACAAAAAAGAGCAGGGAGTGGAAGAAGGAAATGAAATCAGGGCCATGTAAGTTATGAAAATCAAGAGAACACAGTCATTCTAGAAGGAAAGGGTGATCAGCAGTGTTAAATTTAAGAAAAAAAAAGGAAAAAAGAATGAGAACTGAGAAAAGACCTTTGGATTTTGCAAAAAGGGAGTCACTGGTAATCTTAGAAGATCTGCATAAGCATGAGGATAGAAACCAGATCAAAAAGGGATATGAAGACAGAATAGAGAGCATAATTCCCAGACAGCCTATTTGACTTTAAGATATCTTTAAATGTTATTTTTTCCCCACAAATCAAGTCAGGATGTCCTTTTGCAGCCCTTTGCTCCTAACCAAGTAGAACAAGTTTTACTACATGCAGTGTGGTAATAAAGTGATAAAATTGCATTTCTTTGAAAAATACCACATAATAATTTAGATGTCTAATTTGAACAAATTATCTCTCAAATTAATGAGTTTTTTTTAACTAGATATCAGTTATATAAAGAAAATTTTTTTTCTTTTATTATTAATCCCTTGGGAAAAAATTCTTGGGCCTTTAGGTGACTAAAAGCTACATGATTTTGTTGTAGTAAATTTTCTCCTTTGTGCCTTTTTTGAAGAATCCAGGAAATTTAGAGGATATGTATCATGGTTTGGGATAAAGTCTTGAACACCTCCCTTCCCTCTCCCCAAAAAACTCCAACCTTGTTCTGGGTAGAATTGACAAAAAGTTGATTTTTGTATCATATGGGATTTGGAGTGGTTCAGAATGACTACCTTTTCTAGCATTCATCATTTCCAGCCAAAACAGTGTGAAAACTTTGTTTTCAACCTTAAAAAAGTTAACAGTAGCTAGAAATGATATTTAATTATTTTAATTGTTATAATATCTAAATTTTTTCTTAGATTATTTTCTTTCCTATGGAATACTTTGGTTATCATCATTTTGTTTATCATGTATTTATTCCTAGTAGTTGGTGGGTGTGTCTTTCTTAAGTAGCTTTCATTGTATGACATTTTTCTTGTCCCTAAGGCATTGTATTTGTTTGGCTTAGTCTAAGAAGTGTTCAGTCTATAGTACTATTTATATGTTCTGTTGTGATTGTGATGGAGGAAGTTGGACTAATTTCTAATTCAACTTATTTCCAGGTTGACCTTGAAGACGTGAAGTTTTTTATTGGGCAAAAGGACAAACAATTGTATTTTACTCAGATTAGGCTCTGAAGGTTCAGGTTTGACTTTTGATTTCATGTATGTTAGTTGAAAATGCATGTGGAGCAAAGACTCACATCAGTAAGTTTCTCTCAACTGGTTTCTTAGTCATGTAAATTTTTAGATGGTTTTGTGAAGTTTCATTTATTTTCTGATCTTTCTTTCTCATAGATCAAGAGCTTCAAGGGATCCTAGAGACATTTTTTTTTTCTAAACTCATCAAGTCTTCCTGACTCCAGCTCCAAGACTTTCCCCTTTGTGTGGGATAGTATCTACCACAAAAACAATCAGAAACTCTCAGAGTAAGAAAAAGCAAAAAGGGATTTATTACTATCTTTCGAGAAAGGGCATCTTCCATCTGACAAGGTGTTTGTCAGTAAAAGAGGACAAAGCATAAACTGCAAACCACAAGATTAAATAGAACAGAACCCTTTCCCTCCCTCCCTTGATCTTTTCTCCCATTGTTTGGGGATTCCAAGTTTATACCCTGAACCTGGAAATCTATTCCAGAAATAAAAGAATACAAGTCAGTAATAAACTCTTAATTTAAATTTCCCCAGACAACTGCCATACAAGTAGATATGGATGAGAGAATTCAAAGCCATCATCACCTTTAAAAGAATTACCTAAATGCTAATTAAGAGGTGGTGGAAATGGAGGGGGAATGTTCTTTCAGAACAATGGAACACCTGCAGCTTTTTAGCTACAGCTCAATTTGCTCTTATAAAGTCCAGAGTCATCATTAGGTTATATTCCCATGAGAAGATCTAAACTCAGTCCCACATACCTTTGAAGGACAGAATATCCATCTCTTCTAAATATCTTCCTATATGAAAACAGAAACTGGACTCTCAGTTCACCTGGATTTACAACTGTTAGTATTTCTGGTTTCAACTCTACAGAATAATATATCTCTATACCAGGTATCCCAGGAGTCCTCTGACTCCCTTTCCCTGCCTCACTTTGTGTTTTATCTCTTTCTTTAAATTCTAAGCTTCTTGAAGACGGGAGTTTCTTTTAAAAAAAAAAAAAGTGTTTCTAGTGTTTAGCACAGTACTTAGTACATAGTAGGTCCTAACTAAATGTTTATTGAATTGAATTTACCACCTGTCTATGTTTGCTTTTTGTTATTTTAAATCTCCCTTTCAAAGATGACCATTAACAAAACCCCAAGCACTGGTTCTAAATACTAATCAAAGGAATTTTCATTTGTTCTCAGTATATTTACCTAAACTTGTTAATTTTCCCCTTTATCCATGTAGTCAAATTCTTTAACCTGTCCAAGTTCTATTTCTACTCTCATAAGCCAAATTTCCATAAGAATTTTTATTATTCTATTCCATCTGCAAAGTTTAATTAGTATTGTGTGAGTGATCTGGTCTATTTTCAGGCATAGGATAGCTAAGTTGGAGACATCTTCCAGGCCATTAAGCAGTTAGTCAAGTTTACCTCTTATGAGAAGCAGTTGAGCAAGGGGTCAAAAGAGTTATCTCAAACATTTTTGCTAGAAGAGCAAATATAGTTCTTCTCCCAGAGTTCAATAATTAAACAGAGCCTGAACTATCCAAGGTTATTATTCTGAGAGGTCCTCAGTTTTCCATTTCATTTGTTATCGTTCTGAGAAGTTCTCAGTTTCCTATTTCATTTGGTATCTCTCACCTTTTTTTCATGGAGCTTTTGTGAGAAAAATGTTTTTTAAAGCTTAAAGAGCTTACAAATTGACTAATTATAATAACACATTAATGAAATTAATATATGTATATATTATATATCTGTGTTTACATATATGTAAACCATATATGATTATACCAGAATCACTGTTGTCTCAGAAGGCTAGGTTTAGGATCAGAAGAGCATACATTTAGAGCTGGAAGGGTCCCCTGAAAGGTCATTTTATCCAAATCTCTCACTCTATAGATGAAGAAACCAAGACTCAGGAATACCCATCCCCCTATAAATGAAGGTATTAGATTTTCACTAAGGCTCTCTGATACCAAAACCAGGGCTTTCCTTACTGTACTATATTGCTTCCCTCCAAATAGGAAGCAACTTTTGTGCTGAAATTGGTTACTTAGACAATGTGTCTCTAAGGAGCCCTTAATGGAAAAGCCCTAAGACACATGCTAAAAAGATCAGAAAGGCAGACTCCATTGGTGAAGTGAACAGCCTTATAATCAAGCCTTAGACTTGAACAGTAGCAGTTTTTCTTGTGGCAGATCTAATATAACCCTGAATCAATTTAAACTCTAGCATTTTGATGGTCAAAACCCCCAGGATTCTCCTCCCCAGAGGCCCAAGTTAGATAATGATAGGGCAAAAAGAGACTGTGGTTAGCATCCGAACTCATCTTAACAGCCTGTGTGGTAAGGACATTTCCCTTTAGACAAGAATTACTTATGGACTCATCAAATCTTAGAGTTGGAAATTGCATTAGAAATCCTTGAGTTCAACCTATGGTTTAATGAAGGAATTCCCTACACTGTATTCCTGATGGACATTCTCACTGTTCCTGCCACATAATAACTATCTTTTGACTCCACACATTTTCTCTGGCTCTTGTCCATGCTTGGTATGCATTCTATTTTCACCATCACTGCTTGGATTCTCTGGCTTCATCTCGGATCCCACTTTCTACAAGAGGCTTTCCCCAACTCTATTGCCCCTCTCTCCCAACCCCAACTAAAGCCTTTCCTCTGAGCTTATCTTCCATTCTCTCTGTGTGCTTTTCTGTCTCTCTGTCTCTATCTTTGTGTATATGTAAGCATATGTATATGTACATATACATGCATGTATACATGTGTGCACACACAGATAATAGATACTTATTTGTATGTTGTCTCCCCCATTGGGATGCATATTCCTTGAGGATAAGGAACTGTTTTTGCATTTTTTTTTATTTCTAGCATTTTTCATAATATCTGGCATAGATATTATGGTGATTGATCACTACCTGAATACTTTTAATGAAGAAAAATTATATCCTTTCTTTTCAATACTGTTTTTTGTAGTCTAAGAATATTCACAGATCTGTCAACTGTTCTCATGCAACATGATTCCCAGATCTCTGTTATTCTGGACAACTTTTTGTGAATCTTTCATCCCTTGTGGCAGAATGAATGTGACACTGTAGGGACTTTTAGGTGAGAAAGCTGATCTGATATTTTATAGAATTATGAACCCTGTGGGATCATCAAGTAACAATTTTCTGTTTGTAGGTCCTTTAAGGTAGGTATGACTCCTAGAGTTAAACATCATGCATAAGAATTAAGACTTGACTAGATTATAAAATATTTAGCTGTACCTTATAGGAGGATAGCTACAGAATTGAGTCTGTAGCTTTGGCAGTCTTTGGCAAATTCCCAAATATGAGATTTGGAAATGAATCTTCTCAGTAATCAAGCAAACTCCTTACTAGAAAGAAAAGATCTAAATAATCTTTCAAAGAAAATTCAGAGGTTACACTAATTAATGTTCCTTTATTTTCTCTATAAACCCTTGTCCTACTTTGCAGAGATGTTTCTAGAAGGAAAGAGAAAATAACATTAAGCTATGATCCTACTTTGAAGGAAAGACATATAAATGCAGGGGTTATTGTTACTATATTTTTCTTTGCTTTTTTTCTTTGTATTATAACTTTTATTCCTTCATTTTGGTGTATGCATTTGCTATAGCTCGGAATAATGTGTTTGCCTTCATTTTATAGCAAACTAATTCAAAATCTAAACTGGGTAATATCATAGTTAATATTTTTTTATATGATAACAAAAAAATTAAATACTCTGACAAAATTGGAGTACATGGCCATGCTAAGGAAAAAAAATTCAAACTATTTGAAATCGTGTCCCTAAAATACCTTTCTATTTTATTATTAGCATTTCACTTAATGTGGATATAAAATTTTAAAACAAATTTGTGGACTTAATATGCTTGCAGATTTTTTAAAAAAGATGATCAAACTAGAAACCAGCTACTATTTTTCTTCACTGAAGGTTACCTCTGTTATTCTTTGTCTTTTGAACTTCGAGGAAACAGCATAATTAAAAAAACAAAACAAAAACAGAGTGATTAGAAAACACTTAGAGAGGCAACTCTGTTTAAGACCAGAATTTACTGAGAAAGTTCTAATCTGAATTAGCAGAAGTTTCTCTACCAGAGAGTTCTCTATCAGTGGAATCACGGGTTTAGAATCAGTTCCTATCCCTAGTCAGTATATCATTTGCCTAACATTGACTCTGCCACCAGATATACATATCTTTGTTGTAAGGATTTATATCTGAGTTTATTATGAAGGAATAGATTTGAACATAAACAATAATGAAATTCTGCAAGGAGATTTGGATGCAGTAATCAGGAACTAGTTGGATGGTGGCCAAGGTTAAGACTCAAAATACAAAAATACCTAAGTTGTGGGGTTTAACAAATACAAACTCAGAATCCTGGAACTCCTGAAATAAGAAAGAATGTTGGGGATCAATTGGTCCAAGCTTTATGTGAACAGGAATCTCAATGATGGTATTCTTGACAAGTGGTCCAGGCTCTGTTTGATACTTCTAGTAACAGAATTATTACTATGGAAGTGACTTCTACCTCTTGGGATAGAGGATTGGCTTCTTTTTTCCATTTAATTAGATATATTTTGACTAAATGCCTGTTATACACAAAGCTGCCTATTCTATACAATCTTAAGTCACTCTGCTCTGCAGGCAAAAGAATATATAAAAATAAAGTAAGAATCTATATGTAACATATGTGCAAATAATTATAGTGAGTTATTTTTAAATACTCTGATTTCATTGGTTTAGTTCCTTCTATTGACACAGATTGCATTCTCTGCAATAGAGGAGATGATCTTCATGAGTTCCATGAACAACCTTTTTTAAAAGGGACAACCCCAGAAACAAATGAAAAAAGGCCAATGAACCCATTCTTTACTATTGCAAGCCAGTACTAGCTCATGAAAATTAAATAAATCAGGAATAACCTAATAAATATATTATGCTCAGATGCTTTTCATTTTACTTTAAAAAATTATTTTTCATGGGAAAATGGCAACTCAGTATGCTTCAAGCAGAAGTTTGCATTCTAATTCATCTATAAACAATCAAAAAACAAATCTTTTTTGAATGGCATTAGATTTAAAAATTTTTGTTACATTTTACTGATGTTTTTTAATGAGTCATCCCCTTATTGAGCAAAGTAATACATGAAAAACATAATTTGATGACTGCCTCTGACAATATATGCTTAAGTGCATTTTTCTAGAAAAAAAATCAATTCTTTTTTTGTGAATGAAAAATTATCTTAAATCAAAGCATTTTCCTATGGAAGATATAACCTTACCCTGGTGTTGGGAGGAAGTGAGATTTCTGAGGAAGAATAGTGATATTGGTCAATAAAAGCAGGGTCAACTTATTATTTGGCTGGATTGATAGAGGTTTAATTTGTTGAGTAATTTTTGGTAATCATTTATATGAATCTGCTACACAAAATACACAAAGTTGTATATATTCCTAAATCAGGATGATTTAAGAATGAAATGACATAATAGTGATTCTTTGTTTCCTTACCATAGTTTTGTGTTTTGTATTTATTTAAAATAAAGGAAGACACAGCCCTTCCCCTGTGACTCCAATATCTTTAAGATGAATTCAGGAAATAAGCCAGCAGTTAGGCATGTTATTCATTCCTCAGTGTATCCAGTTTTTATTCAAAATAATTTTTCTTTCAGATTTCTTACACCCCTGATTACTTAGTATCTTCTTTGGGAAAAGGACAAATAAGGTTGCATTGATCTATGTGTGTTCTGTGTAAGATATCCCATTATGATTTTATGATAATTGATCAATGTCTTGCTGACACCAGATAACAAGTTGATACTAAAAATAAAATCAAAGTTCCTCAGAAGTAAAATAGTGCCAAGTAGTTTTCAATAATGCTCAGTGGCTACTTGTATTGATTATTAAATGAATCAATGGAATGGAAATCCCTCAACAGAAGCAACCACAACTTTAGGGTCTTTATCTAACAAAACTGTAATGCTATAAATTAGACCATAAAATAACAGAGCATCCATTTTGAACAAGATGAAAATGCACTGAAGTAGCCAACTGGCAAACGAGATTTTGCTGTCATTTGTATATCCGAAATGGTATGGATAGAGAATCCTGTGTATTCTCTTCAAAAGAACTCATTTTAATTGAAAACATTCCAGGAATATGTTCATCCTAAATGAAAATAGTTCTGATGGCAAGGGGAACATGAAACTATATGTGTGTGTGTGTGTGTGTGTGTGTGTGTGTGTGTGTGTGTGTGTGTATGGAGAAAAATTAATGAGAATGAATGGATAGACAGAATCCTAATAGGGGTTTAGAGGAAGAAAAAAATTCTGGTGCTTTGTATGGTGAAAATTTTTATTTAAAATGTAAATAGTAACTAAGAAAGTTTAGATGGTCTTATTGCTGTTCAATATTAAGGTTTTAATAGAGAATAGGATAGTAGCATAAACAAGCATTTATTAAGTACCTATTATATATCAGGCATTGTGCTAAGCATTGGCTAGGGATTGGACCTGCAATTTCATTAGCATAGGAAACTTTTTTGTGAAGAAACTTCTATAAATAGAGGTCAGCACCATCTCTGCAACTAATAGTTTTGGAGTATTGAGAAGTTAAGTGATAGACCTATCTAGGAACCCATAAGTAGTCTCTGTTAGAAGTACTGCTTGAACCTTGGTCTTCTGAGTCTGAGGCTCTGTTATACATTGCAATATTTTTAAGTTTTTAAAAAAAACATTTAATTGAAAAGGAAAGACTGCAATCATGATAAACTTGGGTACATAGAATTATTAGTACAACTGCATTACTACTGAGGGAGTCATTCCATGATTTTGGAATTAATTGAAAGCGGGTCTGCTCGATTCCTATAAGTAATACACACCCTTGATATTTCATTTATTTGTTATTATATTTATACTTATTTATTCACATTTATAAAATATATGCATATAGTAATCTACTAGTAATTGCAGATTACAGAACATAAATAGATCTTTTAAAAAGGATTTAATAAAGATGAAAAGGTACAGTTATGTTGGGAGATAATGCAGGTGTAGGGAGCTGGAGATGTGGCCCATTTTTCTACACACTGTTGGGATGATCACATCCACTAAGAGTCAGGCTATAGTCCCAAATGCTTGCTGGACCCTCATTTTGGAGAATACTGTTCAAGACTCTAGGGAACAAATACATCTATTAAGCTCAATCTAGCATGGGTAAATGTGATTTGTTAGACTTGGAAAGGACTGTGCTATTACTACCAGGAATTACAGGAATTTCCATATCAAGCTGGGCTTAACCTAGTATTCTGTTTCCAACTATGATCCCAAGGGGACATATTATAGAATGGCACTTAAAAAATTCTTCAGTATAATTGACATTTAGGAGCTTTTGATTTAGCTTTTTACTCGTTGAGAGGCAGCATTCTCATTTTCTACTTGTGAAAATAATTTAATTCAACAACTATTTATTAAATGTTTATTCCATAAGAGCAACATGGTTCAGGAGAATGAGAGCAGGCCTCAGATTTAGGAAGATTTGTATTCAAGGCCTACTTCTAATATGCACTGGATGTGTGACTCTTTAGAAATGCTTTCTAAACCCTCAGAGCAAAAGGCAATTGCCTAAAGGTGTCTACCAGCATTACCCAAGGGAATTTCCTTACCTAGAAGTTCCCTGTACCAGTGAAATCACAGGTATAGTGGACAAGACACACTTCTTTTGATAGTGGACACACATCAATTTTGACAGAGCAAGATTACTCTACCTTTTTTTTTTCTTAGTGGTTAAGGGTTAATCTACTCCACACAAGCTACTACTGTTAACCATCTCAGCATCTTTTTGACCACATTCTGAAGTACCATTGGAGAGGGCCCACACAACAGATTTCAGCTGTTCCTCTTGTGGCTAGTTGAAGGGCATTTCAAATGCAGGGGAGGTGGGATCTCTAGCTGTGAATATAGATTTTGGTGATTATCCACCAACCACTTAATTTTCGAAACTGACATCTAGCTAGAATGGTTAAGTGGTTTGCCCAATGTCAACCAGGTGTTAAATAACAGACTTGGGATCCTATGTCCTTGGATTCCCAGAATAAGGCTTTTTCTTCTCCCTGCACTGTCTCCAGGAAGCCAAGCCATGGGGCTTACAGTCTAGGTGCTCAGGACATTTCAAATCAGCATTTCAAATTCAGGTAGGGTGTAGGGAAGGAGTCATGACTACAGACGTGAGCCAACAGATTAAGTCACGGTCAAGGGTAATTACAGAAAATTATGATAGATTTCCTGGAAACCCTTCCTTCCTTCCTTCCTTCCTTCCTTCCTTCCTTCCTTCCTTCC